>OV050033.1:87298279-87380717 GCA_920105625.2 Clusia tigrina | reverse complement strand
GCGTCTCAGTCGGAGTCTCAGCCTCTGTCAGCGGCTCTGTAGGCATCTCAGTCGCTGCCTTCTCTAAGCCAATATGTACCCCCTATCTGCCTCAGTCGGCGTCTCAGTGGGCGGCGCAGCCTCTTTCAGCGTCCTCTGTAGGCGTCTCAGTCGTTGCCGCTGTCGAATTGGGGGGTCTGCTACCTTCTCTATGCCCATATCTACACCTATCTGCCTCAGTCGGCGTCGCAGCCTGTGTCAGCGTCTCTGTAGGCGTCTTAGTCGCTGCCGCTGCCGATTGGGGGGTCTGCTGCCTACTCTCTGCCTATATCTACCCCTATCTGCCTCAGTCGGCGTCTCATTCGGAGTCTCAGCCTCTGTCAGAGGCTCTGTAGGCGTCTCAGTCCATTGCCGCTCTCGATTGGGGGGGTTTGCTGCCTTCTCTAGCCAATATCTACCCCCATCTGGCCTCAGTCCGGCGTCTCAGTCGGCATCGCAGCCTCTTTCAGCGTCTCTGTAGGCGTCTCAGTCGCTGCCGGCTGTCGATTGGGGGGTCTGCTGCCTTCTCTAAGCCAATATCTACCCCTATCTGCCTCAGTCGGCATCTCAGTCGGCATCGCAGCCACTGTCAGCGCCTCTGTAGGCGTCTTAGCCGTTGCCGCTGTCGATTGGGGGGTCTGCTACCTTCTCTATGCCCATATCTACACCTATCTGCCCTCAGTCGGCGTCGCAGCCTCTGTCAGCGTCTCTGTAGGCGTCTCAGTCGCTGACGCTGTCGATTGGGGGGTCTGCTGCCTTCTCTATGCTTATACTAACCTTATCTGCCTCAGTCGACGTCTCAGTCGGCGTCGCAGCCTGTGTCAGCATCTCTGTAGGCGCCTTAGTCGCTGCCGCTGCCGATTGGGTGGTCTGCTGCCTACTCTCTGCCTATATCTACCCCTACCTGCCTCTGTCGACGTCTCAGTCGGAGTCTCAGCCTCTGTCAGAGGCTCTGTAGGCGTCTCAGTCGCTGCCGCTGCCGATTGGGGGGTTTGCTGCCTTCTCTAAGCCAATATCTACCCCTATCTGCCTCAGTCGGCGTCTCAGTCGGCATCGCAGCCTCTATCAGCGTCTCTGTATGGATCTCAGTCGCTGCCGCTGTCGGCTGGGGGTCTGCTGCTTTCTCTCTGCCTATATCTACCCCTATCTGCCACAGTCGGCGTCTCAGTCGGAGTCTCAGCCTCTGTCAGAGGCTCTGTAGGCGTCTCAGTCACTGCCGCTGTCGATTGGGGCGTCTGCTGCCTTCTCTATGCCTATATCTACCCGTATCTGCCTCAGTCGACGTCTCAGTCGGCGTCGCAGCCTGTGACAGCGTCTCTGTAGGCGTCCTAGGTTCTGGCGCTGTCGATTGGGGGTCTGCTGTCTTCTCTATACCTATATCTACCCCTCTCGGCCCCATTTGGCGTCTCAGTCGGGCGTCGCAGCCTCTTTCAGCGTCTCTGTAGGCGTCTCAGTCGCTGCCGCTGTCGATTGGGGGGACTGCTGCTTTCTCTCTTCCTATATCTACCCCTATCTGCCTCAGTCGGCCTCTCAGTCGGAGTCTCAGCCTCTGTCAGCGGCTCTGTAGGCGTCAAAGTCGCTGCCGCTGTCGATTGGGGGGTCTGCTGCCTTCTCTAAGCCAATATCTACCCTATCTGCCTCAGTCGGCGTCTCACTCGGCGTCGCAGCCTCTGTCAGCGCCTCTGTAGGCGTCTCAGTCGCTGCCGCTGTCGATTGGGGGGTCTGCTACCTTCTCTATGCCCATATCTAAACCTATCTGCCTCAGTGGGCGTCGCAGCCTCTGTCAGCTTCTCTGTTGGCGTCTCAGTCACTGCCGCTGTCGATTGGGGGGTCTGCTGCCTTCTCTATGCCTATATATCTACCCCTATCTGCCTCAGTCGGCGTCTCACTCGGCGTCGCAGCCTCTGTCAGCGCCTCTGTAGGCGGTCTCAGTCGCTGCCGCTGTCGATTGGGGGGTCTGCTACCTTCTCTATGCCCATATCTAAACCTATCTGCCTCAGTGGGCGTCGCAGCCTCTGGCAGCATCTCTGTAGGCGTCTCAATCGCTGCCGCTGTCCATTGGGGGGTTTGCTGCCTTCTCCTATGCCTATACATTACCCTTATCTGCCTCAGTCGACGTCGCAGCCTCTGTCAGCGCCTCTTTAGGCGTGTGTCAGTCGCTGGCGCTGTCGATTGGGTGGTCTGCTGCGTTCTCTATGCCTATATCTACCCCTACCTGCCTTAGTCGGCGTCTCAGTCGGCGTCCGCAGCCTCTGGCAGCACCTCTGTAGGCGTCTGAATCGCTGCCGCTGTCCATTGGGGGGTTTGCTGCCTTCTCTATGCCTATACATACCCTTATCTGCCTCAGTCGACGTCGCAGCCTCTGTCAGCGCCTCTTTAGGCGTGTCAGTCGCTGGCGCTGTCGATTGGGTGGTCTGCTGATTACTCTCTGCTTATATCTAAGCCTATCTGCCTCAGTCGACCGTCTCAGTCGGAGTCTCAGCCTCTGTCAGCGGCTCTGTAGGCGTCTCAGTCGCTGCCGCTGTCGATTGGGGGGTCTGCCGCTTTCTCTCTGCCTATATCTACCCTATCTGCCTCAGTCGGCCTCTCAGTCGGAGTCTCAGCCTCTGCCAGCGGCTCTGTTGGGCGTCTCGGTCGCTGCCGCTGTCGACTGGTGGGGCTGCTGCCTTCTCTAAGCCAATATCTACACCTATCTGCCTCAGTGGCGTCTCAGTCGCCGTCGCAGCCTCTGTCAGCGCCTCCGTAGGCGTCGCAGTCGCTGACGCTGTCGATTGGGGGTCTGCTACCTTCTCTATGCCCATATCTACAACTATCTGCCTCAGTCGGCGTCGCAGCCTCTGTCAGCTTTTCTGTAGGCGTCTCAGTCGCTGCCTGCTGTCGATTGGGGGTTCTGCTGCCTTCTCTAAGCCAATATCTAACAACTTTCTGCCTCAGTAGGCGTCTCAGTCGACGTCGCAGCCTCTGTCAGCGCCTCTTTGGGCGTCGCAGTCGCTGCCGCTGTCGATTGGGTTGTCTGCTACCTTCTCTATTCCTATATCTACCCCTATCAGCCCACAGTCGAGGTCGCAGCCCTCTGTCAGCGCCTCTGTAGGCGTCTCAGTCGCTGCCGCTGTCGATTGGGTGGTCTGCCACCTTCTCTATGCCCATATCCAAACCTATCTGCCTCAGTGGGCGTCGCAGCCTCTGTCAGCGCCTCTGTAGGCGTCGCAGTCGCTGCCGCAGTCGATTGGGGGGTCTGCTGCCTTCTCTAAGCCAATATCTACCCCTATCTGCCTCAGTGGCGTCTCAGTCGGCATCGCAGCCTCTATCAGCGTCTCTGTATGGATCTCAGGTCGCTGCCGCTGTCGATTGTGGGTCTGCTGCTTTCTCTCTGCCTATATCTACCTCTATCTTGCCACAGTCGGCCTCTCAGTCGGAGTCTCAGCCTCTGTCAGAGGCTCTGTAGGCGTCCGAGTCGCTGCCGCTGTCGATTGGGGGGTCTGCTGCCTTCTCTAAGCCAATATCTACCCCTATCTGCCTCAGTCGGCATCTCAGTCGCGTCCCAGCCTCTGTCAGCGCCTCTGTAGGCGTCTCAGCCGTTGCCGCTGTCGATTGGGGGGTCTGCTACCTTCTCTATGCCCATATCTACACCTATCTGCCTCAGTCGGCGTCGCAGCCTCTGTCAACTTCTCTGTACGCGTCTCAGTCGCTGACGCTGTCGATTGGGGGGTCTGCTGCCTTCTCTATGCTTATACTAACCTTATCTGCCTCAGTCGACGTGTCAGTCGGCGTCGCAGCCTGTGTCAGCGTCTCTGTAGGCGCCTTAATCGCTGCCGCTGCCGATTGGGTGGTCTGCTGCCTACTCTCTGCCTATATCTACCCCTATCGGCCCAGTCGACGTCTCAGTCGGAGTCTCAGCCTCTGTCAGAGGCTTTGTAGGCGTCTCAGTCGCTGCCGCTGCCGATTGGGGGGGTTTGCTGCCTTCTCTAAGCCAATATCTAACAACTTTCTGCCTCAGTAGGCGTCTCAGTCGACGTCGCAGCCTCTATCAGCGCCTCTGTAGGCGTCTCAGTCGCTGCCGTTGTCGATTGGGTGGTCTGCCACCTTCTCTATGCCCATATCCAAACCTATCTGCCTCAGTGGGCGTCGCAGCCTCTGTCAGCGCCTCTGTAGGCGTCGCAGTCGCTGCCGCAGTCGATTGGGGGTCTGCTAACTTCTCTATGCCCATATCTACACCTATCTGCCTCAGTCGGCGTCGCAGCCTCTGTCAGCTTCTCTGTAGGCGCCTCAGTCGCTGCCGCTGTCGATTGGGGGGTCTGCTGCCTTCTCTATTCCTATATCTACCCGTATCTGCCTCAGTCTACGTCTCAGTCGGCGTCGCAGCCTGTGACAGAGTCTCTGTAGGCGTCCTAGGTTCTGGCGCTGTCGATTGAGGGGTCTGCTGTCTTCTCTATGCCTATATCTACCCCTATCGGCCCCATTTGGCGTCTCAGTCGGCGTCGCAGCCTCTGCCAGCGTCACTGCAGGCATCTCAGTCGCTGCTGCTGCCGATTGGGGGGTCTGCTGCTTACTCTCTGCCTATATCTACCCCTATCTGCCTCAGTCGGCGTCTCAGTCGGCGTCTCAGTCGGCGTTTCAGTCGGAGTCTCAGCCTCTGTCAGCGGCTCTGTAGGCATCTCAGTCGCAGCCTTCTCTAAGCCAATATGTACCCCTATCTGCCTCAGTCGGCGTCTCAGTCGGCGGCGCAGCCTCTTTCAGCGTCTCTGTAGGCGTCTCAGTCGCTGCCGCTGTCGATTGGGGGGTCTGCTGCCTTCTCTAAGCCAATATCTACCCCTATCTGCCTCAGTCGGCATCTCAGTCGGCGTCGCAGCCTCTGTCAGCGCCTCTGTAGGCGTCTCAGTCGTTGCCGCTGTCGATTGGGGGGTCTGCTACCTTCTCTATGCCCATATCTACACCTATCTGCGTCAGTCGGCGTCGCAGCCTGTGTCAGCGTCTCTGTATGCGTCTTAGTCGCTGCCGCTGCAGATTGGGGGTCTGCTGCCTACTCTCTGCCTATATCTACCCCTACCTGCCTCAGTCGGCGTCTCATTCGGAGTCTCAGCCTCTGTGAGAGGCTCTGTAGGCGTCTCAGTCACTGCCGCTGTCGATTGGGGGGGTCTGCTACCTTCTCTATGCCCATATCTAAACCTATCTGCCTCAGTGGGCGTCGCAGCCTCTGTCAGCTTCTCTGTTGGCGTCTCAGTCACTGCCGCTGTCGATTGGGGGGTCTGCTGGCTTCTCTATGCCTATATCTACCCCTATCTGCCTCAGTCGATGTGTCAGTCGGCGTCGCAGCCTGTGACAGCGTCTCTGTAGGCATCTTAGGTTCTGGCGCTGTCGATTGGGGGGTCTGCTGCCTTCTTTATGCCTATATCTACCCCTATCTGCCTCAGTCGGCGTCGCAGCCTCTGGCAGCATCTCTTTAGGCGTCTCAATCGCTGCCGCTGTCCATTGGGGGGTTTGCTGCCTTCTCTATGCCTATACATACCCTTATCTGCCTCAGTCGACGTCGCAGCCTCTGTCAGCGCCTCTGTAGGCGTGTCAGTCGCTCGCGCTGTTGATTGTGTGGTCTGCTGCCTTCTCTATGCCTATATCTACCCCTACATGCCTCAGTCGGCGTCTCAGTCGGCGTCGCAGCCTCTGGCAGCATCTCTGTAGGCGTCTCAATCGCTGCCGCTGTCCATTGGGGGGTTTGCTGCCTTCTCTATGCCTATACATACCCTTATCTGCCTCAGTCGACGTCGCAGCCTCTGTCAGCGCCTCTGTAGGCGTGTCAGTCGCTGGCGCTGTCGATTGGGTGGTCTGCTGCTTACTCTCTGCCTATATCTACCCCTATCTGCCTCAGTCGACGTCTCAGTCGGAGTCTCAGCCTCTGTCAGCGGCTCTGTAGGCGTCTCAGTCGCTGCCGCTGTCGATTGGGGGGTCTGCTGCTTTCTCTCTGCCTATATCTACCCCTATCTGCCTCAGTCGGCCTCTCAGTCGGAGTCTCAGCCTCTGTCAGCGGCTCTGTTGGCGTCTCAGCCGATGCCGCTGTAGATTGGGGGGTCTGCTACCTTCTCTATGCCCATATCTACACCTATCTGCCTCAGTCGGCGTCGCAGCCTCTGTCAGCTTCTCTGTACGCGTCTCATTCACTGCCGCTGTCGACTGGGGGGCTGCTGCCTTCTCTAAGCCAATATCTACCCCTATCTGCCACAGTGGGCGTCTCAGTCGCCGTCGCAGCCTCTGTCAGCGCCTCCGTAGGCGTCGCAGTCGCTGACGCTGTCGATTGGGGGGTCTGCTACCTTCTTTATGCCCATATCTACAACTATCTGCCTCAGTCGGCGTCGCAGCCTCTGTCAGCTTTTCTGTAGGCGTCTCAGTCGCTGCCGCTGTCGATTGGGGGTTCTGCTGCCTTCTCTAAGCCAATATCTAACAGCTATCTGCTTCAGTAGGCGTCTCAGTCGGCGTCGCAGCCTCTGGCAGCATCTCTTTAGGCGTCTCAATCGCTGCCGCTGTCGATTGGGTTGTCTGCTACCTTCTCTATTCCTATATCTACCCCTATCAGCCTCAGACGGCGTCGCAGCCTCTGTCAGCGCCTCTGTAGGCGTCTCAGTCGCTGCCGTTGTCGATTGGGGGTCTGCTAACTTCTCTATGCCCATATCTACACCTATCTGCCTCAGTCGGCGTCGCAGCCTCTGTCAGCTTCTCTGTAGGCGTCTCAGTCGCTGCCGCTGTCGATTGGGGGGTCTGCTGCCTTCTCTAAGCCAATATCTACCCCTATCTGCCTCAGTGGGCGTCTCAGTCGGCATCGCAGCCTCTGTCAGCGCCTCTGTAGGCGTCGCAGTCGCAGTCTCTGCCGCTGTCGATTGGATGGTCTGCCACCTTCTCTATGCCCATATCTAAACCTATCTGCCTCAGTGGGCGTCGCAGCCTCTGTCAGCGCCTCTGTAGGCGTCGCAGTCGCTGCCGCTGTCGATTGGGGGGTCTGCTACCTTCTCTATGCCCATATCTAAACCTATCTGCCTCAGTGGGCGTAGCAGCCTCAGTCAGCGCCTCTGTAGGCGTCGCAGTCGCTGCCGCTGTCGATTGGGGGGTCTGCTACCTTCTCTATGACCATATCTACACCTATCTGCCTCAGTCGGCGTCGCAGCCTCTGTCAGCTTCTCCGTAGGCGTCTCAGTCGCTGCCGCTGTCGATTGGGGCGTCTGCTGCTTACTCTCTGCCTATATCTACCCCTATCTGCCTCATTTGGCGTCTCAGTCGGCGTCGCAGGCTCTGCCAGCTTCACTGCAGGCGTCTCAGTCGCTGCCGCTGTCCATTGGGGGGTTTGCTGCCTTCTCTATGCCTATACATACCCTTATCTGCCTCAGTCGACGTCGCAGCCTCTGTCAGCGCCTCTGTAGGCGTGTCAGTCGCTGGCGCTGTCGATTGGGTGGTCTGCTGCTTACTCTCTGCCTATATCTACCCCTATCTGCCTCAGTCGGCGTCTCAGTCGGAGTCTCAGCCTCTGTCAGCGGCTCTGTAGGCGTCTCAGTCGCTGCCGCTGTCGATTGGGGGGTCCGCTGCTTTCTCTCTGCCTATATCTACCCCTATCTGCCTCAGTCGGCCTCTCAGTCGGAGTCTCAGCCTCTGTCAGCGGCTCTGTTGGCGTCTCAGCCGATGCCGCTGTAGATTGGGGGGTCTGCTACTTTCTCTATGCCCATATCTACAACTATCTGCCTCAGTCGGCGTCGCAGCCTCTGTCAGCTTCTCTGTACGCGTCTCATTCACTGCCGCTGTCGACTGGGGGGGCTGCTGCCTTCTCTAAGCCAATATCTACCCCTATCTGCCTCAGTGGGCGTCTCAGTCGGCGTCGCAGGCTCTGCCAGCTTCACTGCAGGCGTCTCAGTCGCTGCTGCTGCCGATTGGGGGGTCTGCTGCTTACTCTCTGCCTATATCTATCCCTATCTGCCTCAGTCGGCGTCTCAGTCGGTGTCTCAGCCTCTGTCAGCGGCTCTGTAGGCGTGTCAGTCGCTGCCGCTGTCGATTGGGGGGGCTGCTGCTTTCTCTAAGCCAATATCTACCCCTATCTGCCTCAATCGGCGTCTCAGTCGGCGGCGCAGCCTCTTTCAGCGTCTCTGTAGGCGTCTCAGTCGCTGCCGCTGTCGATTGGGGGCCTGCTGCTTTCTCTCTGCCTATATCTACCCCTATCTGCCTCAGTCGGGCTCTCTGTCGGAGTCTCAGCCTCTGTCAGCGGCTCTGTAGGCGTCAAAGTCGCTGCCGCTGTCGATTGGGGGGTCCACTGCCTTCTCTAAGCCAATATCTACCCCTATCTGCCTCAGTTGGCATCTTAGTCGGCGTCGCAGCCTCTGTCAGCGCCTCTGTAGGCGTGTCAGCCGATGCCGCTGTCGATTGGGGGGTCTGCTACCTTCTCTATGCCCATATCTACACCTATCTGCCTCAGTGGGCGTCGCAGCCTCTGTCAGCTTCTCTGTTGGCGTCTCAGTCACTGCCGCTGTCGATTGGGGGGTCTGCTGGCTTCTCTATGCCTATATCTACCCCTATCTGCCTCAGTCGATGTGTCAGTCGGCGTCGCAGCCTGTGACAGCGTCTCTGTAGGCATCTTAGGTTCTGGCGCTGTCGATTGGGGGGTCTGCTGCCTTCTTTATGCCTATATCTACCCCTATCTGCCTCAGTCGGCGTCGCAGCCTCTGGCAGCATCTCTTTAGGCGTCTCAATCGCTGCCGCTGTCCATTGGGGGGTTTGCTGCCTTCTCTATGCCTATACATACCCTTATCTGCCTCAGTCGACGTCGCAGCCTCTGTCAGCGCCTCTGTAGGCGTGTCAGTCGCTCGCGCTGTTGATTGTGTGGTCTGCTGCCTTCTCTATGCCTATATCTACCCCTACATGCCTCAGTCGGCGTCTCAGTCGGCGTCGCAGCCTCTGGCAGCATCTCTGTAGGCGTCTCAATCGCTGCCGCTGTCCATTGGGGGGTTTGCTGCCTTCTCTATGCCTATACATACCCTTATCTGCCTCAGTCGACGTCGCAGCCTCTGTCAGCGCCTCTGTAGGCGTGTCAGTCGCTGGCGCTGTCGATTGGGTGGTCTGCTGCTTACTCTCTGCCTATATCTACCCCTATCTGCCTCAGTCGACGTCTCAGTCGGAGTCTCAGCCTCTGTCAGCGGCTCTGTAGGCGTCTCAGTCGCTGCCGCTGTCGATTGGGGGGTCCGCTGCTTTCTCTCTGCCTATATCTACCCCTATCTGCCTCAGTCGGCCTCTCAGTCGGAGTCTCAGCCTCTGTCAGCGGCTCTGTTGGCGTCTCAGCCGATGCCGCTGTAGATTGGGGGGTCTGCTACCTTCTCTATGCCCATATCTACACCTATCTGCCTCAGTCGGCGTCGCAGCCTCTGTCAGCTTCTCTGTACGCGTCTCATTCACTGCCGCTGTCGACTGGGGGGCTGCTGCCTTCTCTAAGCCAATATCTACCCCTATCTGCCACAGTGGGCGTCTCAGTCGCCGTCGCAGCCTCTGTCAGCGCCTCCGTAGGCGTCGCAGTCGCTGACGCTGTCGATTGGGGGGTCTGCTACCTTCTTTATGCCCATATCTACAACTATCTGCCTCAGTCGGCGTCGCAGCCTCTGTCAGCTTTTCTGTAGGCGTCTCAGTCGCTGCCGCTGTCGATTGGGGGTTCTGCTGCCTTCTCTAAGCCAATATCTAACAGCTATCTGCTTCAGTAGGCGTCTCAGTCGGCGTCGCAGCCTCTGGCAGCATCTCTTTAGGCGTCTCAATCGCTGCCGCTGTCGATTGGGTTGTCTGCTACCTTCTCTATTCCTATATCTACCCCTATCAGCCTCAGACGGCGTCGCAGCCTCTGTCAGCGCCTCTGTAGGCGTCTGAGTCGCTGCCGTTGTCGATTGGGGGTCTGCTAACTTCTCTATGCCCATATCTACACCTATCTGCCTCAGTCGGCGTCGCAGCCTCTGTCAGCTTCTCTGTAGGCGCCTCAGTCGCTGCCGCTGTCGATTGGGGGGTCTGCTGCCTTCTCTAAGCCAATATCTACCCCTATCTGCCTCAGTGGGAGTCTCAGTCGGCATCGCAGCCTCTGTCAGCGCCTCTGTAGGCGTCGCAGTCGGAGTCTCTGCCGCTGTCGATTGGATGGTCTGCCACCTTCTCTATGCCCATATCTAAACCTATCTGCCTCAGTGGGCGTCGCAGCCTCTGTCAGCGCCTCTGTAGGCGTCGCAGTCGCTGCCGCTGTCGATTGGGGGGTCTGCTGCCTTCTCTATGCCCATATCTAAACCTATCTGCCTCAGTGGGCGTAGCAGCCTCAGTCAGCGCCTCTGTAGGCGTCGCAGTCGCTGCCGCTGTCGATTGGGTGGTCTGCTACCTTCTCTATGCCCATATCTACACCTATCTGCCTCAGTCGGCGTCGCAGCCTCTGTCAGCTTCTCCGTAGGCGTCTCAGTCGCTGCCGCTGTCGATTGGGGGGTCTGCTGCTTACTCTCTGCCTATATCTACCCCTATCTGCCTCATTTGGCGTCTCAGTCGGCGTCGCAGGCTCTGCCAGCTTCACTGCAGGCGTCTCAGTCGCTGCCGCTGTCCATTGGGGGGTTTGCTGCCTTCTCTATGCCTATACATACCCTTATCTGCCTCAGTCGACGTCGCAGCCTCTGTCAGCGCCTCTGTAGGCGTGTCAGTCGCTGGCGCTGTCGATTGGGTGGTCTGCTGCTTACTCTCTGCCTATATCTACCCCTATCTGCCTCAGTCGACGTCTCAGTCGGAGTCTCAGCCTCTGTCAGCGGCTCTGTAGGCGTCTCAGTCGCTGCCGCTGTCGATTGGGGGGTCCGCTGCTTTCTCTCTGCCTATATCTACCCCTATCTGCCTCAGTCGGCCTCTCAGTCGGAGTCTCAGCCTCTGTCAGCGGCTCTGTTGGCGTCTCAGCCGATGCCGCTGTAGATTGGGGGGTCTGCTACTTTCTCTATGCCCATATCTACAACTATCTGCCTCAGTCGGCGTCGCAGCCTCTGTCAGCTTCTCTGTACGCGTCTCATTCACTGCCGCTGTCGACTGGGGGGGCTGCTGCCTTCTCTAAGCCAATATCTACCCCTATCTGCCTCAGTGGGCGTCTCAGTCGGCGTCGCAGGCTCTG
The DNA here is from genome assembly GCA_920105625.2 of Clusia tigrina. Taxonomy (NCBI): domain Eukaryota; kingdom Metazoa; phylum Arthropoda; class Insecta; order Diptera; family Clusiidae; genus Clusia; species Clusia tigrina. The sequence goes on along the minus strand of OV050033.1, from coordinate 87,369,571 downwards.
CCAGCTTCACTGCAGGCGTCTCAGTCGCTGCTGCTGCCGATTGGGGGGTCTGCTGCTTACTCTCTGCCTATATCTATCCCTATCTGCCTCAGTCGGCGTCTCAGTCGGTGTCTCAGCCTCTGTCAGCGGCTCTGTAGGCGTGTCAGTCGCTGCCGCTGTCGATTGGGGGGGCTGCTGCTTTCTCTAAGCCAATATCTACCCCTATCTGCCTCAATCGGCGTCTCAGTCGGCGGAGCAGCCTCTTTCAGCGTCTCTGTAGGCGTCTCAGTCGCTGCCGCTGTCGATTGGGGGCCTGCTGCTTTCTCTCTGCCTATATCTACCCCTATCTGCCTCAGTCGGGCTCTCTGTCGGAGTCTCAGCCTCTGTCAGCGGCTCTGTAGGCGTCAAAGTCGCTGCCGCTGTCGATTGGGGGGTCCACTGCCTTCTCTAAGCCAATATCTACCCCTATCTGCCTCAGTTGGCATCTTAGTCGGCGTCGCAGCCTCTGTCAGCGCCTCTGTAGGCGTGTCAGCCGATGCCGCTGTCGATTGGGGGGTCTGCTACCTTCTCTATGCCCATATCTACACCTATCTGCCTCAGTCGGCGTCGCAGGCTCTGTCAGCTTCTCTGTACGCGTCTCAGTCACTGCCGCTGTCGATTGGGGGTCTGCTGCCTTCTCTATGCTTTTACTAACCTTATCTGCCTCAGTCGACATCTCAGTCGGCGTCGCAGCCTGTGTCAGCGTCTCTGTAGGCGCATTAGTCGCTGCCGCTGCCGATTGGGGGGTCTGCTGCCTACTCTCTGCCTATATCTACCCCTATCTGCCTCAGTCGACGTCTCAGTCAAAGTCTCAGCCTCTGTCAGAGGCTCTGTAGGCGTCTCAGTCGCTGCCGCTGTCGATTGGGGGGTTTGCTGCTTTCTCTAAGCCAATATCTACCCCTATCTGCTTCAGTCGGCGTCTCAGTCGGCATCGCAGCCTCTTTCAGCGTCTCTGTAGGGATCTCAGTCGCTGCCGCTGTCGATTGGGGGTCTGCTGCTTTCTATCTGCCTATATCTACCCCTATCTTCCACAGTCGGCCTCTCAGTCGGAGTCTCAGCCTCTGTCAGCGGCTCTGTAGGCGTCACAGTCCCTGCAACTGTCGATTGGGGGGTCTGCTGCTTTATCTAAGCCAATATCTACCCCTATCTGCCTCAGTCGGCGTCTCACTCGGCGTCGCAGCCTCTGTCAGCGCCTCTGTAGGTGTCTCAGTCACTGCCGCTGTCGATTGGGGGGTCTGCTACCTTCTCTATGCCCATATCTAAACCTTTCTGCCTCAGTGGGCGTCGCAGATTCTGTCAGCTTCTCTGTTGGCGTCTCAGTCACTGCCGCTGTCGATAGGGGGGTCTGCTGCCTTCTCTATGCCTATATCTACCCTTATCTGCCTCAGTCGACGTCTCAGTCGGCGTCGCAGCCTGTGACAGCGTCTCTGTAGGCGTCTTAGGTTCTGGCGCTGTCGATTGGGGGGTCTGCTGTCTTCTCTATGCCTATATCTACCCCTATCTGCCCCATTTGGCGTCTCAGTCGGCGTCGCAGCCTCTGCCAGCGTCACTGCAGGCGTCTCAGTCGCTGCTGCTGCCGATTGGGGGGGTCTGCTGCTTACTCTCTGCCTATATCTACCCCTATCTGCCTCAGTCGGCGTCTCAGTCGGAGTCTCAGCCTCTGTCAGCGGCTCTGTAGGCCTCTCAGTCGCTGCCTTCTCTAAGCCAATATCTACCTCTATCTGCCTCAGTCGGCGTCTCAGTCGGCGGCGCAGCCTCTTTCAGCGTCTCTGTAGGCGTCTCAGTCGCTGCCGCTGTCGATTGGGGGGTCTGCTGCTTTCTCTCTTCCTATATTTACCCCTATCTGCCTCAGTCGGCCTCTCAGTCGGAGTCTCAGCCTCTGTCAGCGGCTCTGTAGGCGTCAAAGTCGCTGCCGCTGTCGACTGGGGGTCTGCTGCCTTCTCTAAGCCAATATCTACCCCTATCTGCCTCAGTCGGCATCTCACTCGGCGTCGCAGCCTCTGTCAGCGCCTCTGTAGGCGTCTCAGTCGATGCCGCTGTCGATTGGGGGGTCTGCTACCTTCTCTATGCCCATATCTACACCTATCTGCCTCAGTCGGCGTCGCAGCCTGTGTCAGCGCCTCTGTAGGCGTCTTAGTCGCTGCCGCTGCCGATTGGGGGGCCTGCTGCCTACTCTCTGCCTATATCTACCCCTATCTGCCTCAGTCGGCGTCTCAGTCGGAGTCTCAGCCTCTGTCAGAGGCTCTGTAGGCATCTCAGTCACTGCCGCTGTCGATTGGGGGGGTTTGCTGCCTTCTCTAAGCCAATATCTACCCCTATCTGCCTCAGTCGGCGTCTCAGTCGGCATCGCAGCCTCTTTCAGCGTCTCTGTAGGGATCTCAGTCGCTGCCGCTGTCGATTGGGGGGTCTGCTGCTTTCTCTCTGCCTATATCTACCCCTATCTGCCTCAGTCGGCGTCTCACTCGGCGTCGCAGCCTCTGTCAGCGCCTCTGTAGGCGTCTCAGTCGCTGCCGCTGTCGATTGGGGGGGTCTGCTACCTTCTCTATGCCCATATCTAAACCTATCTGCCTCAGTGGGCGTCGCAGCCTCTGTCAGCTTCTCTGTTGGCGTCTCAGTCACTGCCGCAGTCGATTTGGGGGGGGGTCTGCTGCCTTCTCTAAGCCAATATCTACCCCTATCTGCCTCAATGGGCGTCTCAGTCGGCGTCGAGGCCTCTGTCAGCGCCTCTTTGGGCGTCGCAGTCGCTGCCGCTGTCGATTGGGTTGTCTGCTACCTTCTCTATGCCCATATCTAAACCTATCTGCCTCAGTCGGCGTCGCAGCCTCTGTCAGCTTCTCTGTAGGCGTCTCAGTCGCTGCCGCTGTCGATTGGGGGGTCTGCTGCCTTCTCTAAGCCAATATCTACCCCTATCTGCCTCAGTGGGCGTCTCAGTCGGCATCGCAGCCTCTGTCAGCGCCTCTGTAGGCGTCTCAGTCGCTGCCGCTGTCGATTGGGGGGTCTGCTGCCTTCTCTATGCCAATATCTACCCCTATCTGCCTCAGTCGGCGTTTCAGTCGGAGTCTCAGTCGGCATCTCAGTCAGCATCGCAGCCTCTGTAAGCGTCTCTGTAGGCATATCAGTCGCTGCCGCTTTCGATTGGGGTGTCTGCTGCCTTCTCTATGCCGATATCTACCCCTACCTGCCTCAGTCGGCGTCTCAGACGGCGTCGCAGCCTCTGTCAGCTTCTCTCTGGGCGTCTTATTCACTGCCGCTGTCGATTGGGGGGTCTGCTACCTCCTCTATGCCTATATCAGCTCCTCTCTGCCTCAGTCGGCGTCTCAGTCGGCGTCGCAGCCTCTTTCAGCGTCTCTGCAGGCGTCTCAGTCGCTGCCGATGTCGTTTGGTGGGTCTCCTGCCTTCTCTAAGCCAATATCTACCCCTATCTGCCTCAGTGGGCGTCTCAGACGGCGTCGCAGCCTCTGTCAGCTTCTCTCTAGGCGTCTTATTCACTGCCGCTGTCGATTGGGGGGTCTGCTACCTTCTCTATGCCTATATCTACCCCTATCTGCCTCAGTCGGCGTCGCAGCCTCTTTCAGCGTCTCAGTCGCTGCCGCTGTCGTTTGGGGGTCTGCTGCCTTCTGTAAGCCAATATGTACCCCTATCTGCCTCAGTGGGCGTCTCAGTCGGCGTCGCAGCCTCTTTCAGCGTCTCTGTAGGCGTCTCAGTCGCTGCCGCTGTCGTTTGGGGGGTCTGCTGCCTTCTCTAAGCCAATATCTACCCCTATCTGCCTCAGTGGGCGTCTCAGTCGGCGTCGCAGACTCTGTCAGCTTCTCTCTAGGCGTCTCAGTCACTGCCGCTGTCGAATGAGGGGTCTGCTGCCTTCTCTATGCCCATATCTGCCCCTATCTGCCTCAGTCGGCATCTCAATCGCCGTCGCAGCCTCTGTCACCGTCTCTGTAGGCGTCTCAGCCGTTGGTGCTGTCGATTGGGGGAGTCTGCTGCCTTCTCTATGCCTATATATGCTCCTCTCTGCCTCAGTCGGCGTCTCAGTCGGCGTCGCAGCCTCTGTCAGCGTCTCTGTAGACGTCTCAGTCGCTGCCGCTGTCGATTGGGGGGTCTGCTGAGTTCTCTATGCTTATACCAACCTTATCTGCCTCAGTCGACGTCTCAGTCGGCGTCGCAGCTTGTGTCAGCGTCTCTGTAGGCGTCTTAGTGGCTGCCGCTGTCGATTGGGGGTCTGCTGCCTTCTCTATGCCAATATCTACCCCTATCTGCCTCATTTGGCGTCTCAGTCGGCGTCGCAGCCTCTGCCAGCTTCACTGCAGGCGTCTCAGTCGCTGCTGCTGCCGATTGGGGGGTCTGCTGCTTACTCTCTGCCTATATCTGCCCCTATCTGCCTCATTCGGCGTCTCAGTCGGAGTCACAGCCTCTTTCAGCGTCTCTGTAGGCGTCTCAGTCGCTGCCGCTGTCGATTGGGGGGTCTGCTGCTTTCTCTCTGCCTATATCTACCCCTATCTGCCTCAGTCGCCCTCTCAGTCGGAGTCTCAGCCTCTGTCAGCGCCTCTGTAGGCGTCCTGGGTTCTGGCGCTGTCGATTGGGGGTCTGCTGCTTTCTCTCTGCCGATATCTACCCCTACCTGCCTCAGTCGGCGTCTCAGCCGTTGGTGCTGTCGATTGGGGGAGTCTGCTGCCTTCTCTATGCCTATATATGCTCCTCTCTGCCTCAGTCGGCGTCTCAGTCGGCGTCGCAGCCTCTGTCAGCGTCTCTGTAGACGTCTCAGTCGCTGCCGCTGTCGATTGGGGGGTCTGCTGAGTTCTCTATGCTTATACCAACCTTATCTGCCTCAGTCGACGTCTCAGTCGGCGTCGCAGCCTGTGTCAGCGTCTCTGTAGGCGTCTTAGTGGCTGCCGCTGTCGATTGGGGGTCTGCTGCCTTCTCTATGCCAATATCTACCCCTATCTGCCTCATTTGGCGTCTCAGTCGGCGTCGCAGCCTCTGCCAGCTTCACTGCAGGCGTCTCAGTCGCTGCTGCTGCCGATTGGGGGGTCTGCTGCTTACTCTCTGCCTATATCTACCCCTATCTGCCTCATTCGGCGTCTCAGTCGGAGTCACAGCCTCTTTCAGCGTCTCTGTAGGCGTCTCAGTCGCTGCCGCTGTCGATTGGGGGGTCTGCTGCTTTCTCTCTGCCTATATCTACCCCTATATGCCTCAGTCGACGTCTCATTCGGCGTCGCAGCCTGTGACAGCGTCTCTGTAGGCGTCCTGGGTTCTGGCGCTGTCGATTGGGGGTCTGCTGTCTTCTCTATGCCTATATCTACCCCTATCGGCCCCATTTGGCGTCTCAGTCGGCGTCGCAGCCTCTGCCAGCGTCACTGCAGGCATCTCAGTCGCTGCTGCCGCCGATTGGGGGGTCTGCTGCTTACTCTCTGCCTATATCTACCCCTATCTGCCTCAGTCGGCGTCTCAGTAGGCGTCTCAGTCGGAGTCTCAGCCTCTGTCAGCGGCTCTGTAGGCATCTCAGTCGCTGCCTTCTCTAAGCCAATATGTACCCCTATCTGCCTCAGTCGGCGTCTCAGTGGGCGGCGCAGCCTCTTTCAGCGTCTCTGTAGGCGTCTCAGTCGTTGCCGCTGTCGATTGGGGGGTCTGCTACCTTCTCTATGCCCATATCTACACCTATCTGCCTCAGTCGGCGTCGCAGCCTGTGTCAGCGTCTCTGTAGGCGTCTTAGTCGCTGCCGCTGCCGATTGGGGGGTCTGCTGCCTACTCTCTGCCTATATCTACCCCTACCTGCCTCAGTCGGCGTCTCATTCGGAGTCTCAGCCTCTGTCAGAGGCTCTGTAGGCGTCTCAGTCATTGCCGCTCTCGATTGGGGGGGTTTGCTGCCTTCTCTAAGCCAATATCTACCCCCATCTGCCTCAGTCGGCTTCTCAGTCGGCATCGCAGCCTCTTTCAGCGTCTCTGTAGGCGTCTCAGTCGCTGCCGCTGTCGATTGGGGGGTCTGCTGCCTTCTCTAAGCCAATATCTACCCCTATCTGCCTCAGTCGGCATCTCAGTCGGCATCGCAGCCACTGTCAGCGCCTCTGTAGGCGTCTTAGCCGTTGCCGCTGTCGATTGGGGGGTCTGCTACCTTCTCTATGCCCATATCTACACCTATCTGCCTCAGTCGGCGTCGCAGCCTCTGTCAGCTTCTCTGTACGCGTCTCAGTCGCTGCCGCTGTCGATTGGGGGGTCTGCTGCCTTCTCTATGCTTATACTAACCTTATCTGCCTCAGTCGACGTCTCAGTCGGCGTCGCAGCCTGTGTCAGCATCTCTGTAGGCGCCTTAGTCGCTGCCGCTGCCGATTGGGTGGTCTGCTGCCTACTCTCTGCCTATATCTACCCCTACCTGCCTCAGTCGACGTCTCAGTCGGAGTCTCAGCCTCAGTCAGAGGCTCTGTAGGCGTCTCAGTCGCTGCCGCTGCCGATTGGGGGGTTTGCTGCCTTCTCTAAGCCAATATCTACCCCTATCTGCCTCAGTCGGCGTCTCAGTCGGCATCGCAGCCTCTATCAGCGTCTCTGTATGGATCTCAGTCGCTGCCGCTGTCGGCTGGGGGTCTGCTGCTTTCTCTCTGCCTATATCTACCCCTATCTGCCACAGTCGGCGTCTCAGTCGGAGTCTCAGCCTCTGTCAGAGGCTCTGTAGGCGTCTCAGTCACTGCCGCTGTCGATTGGGGCGTCTGCTGCCTTCTCTATGCCTATATCTACCCGTATCTGCCTCAGTCGACGTCTCAGTCGGCGTCGCAGCCTGTGACAGCGTCTCTGTAGGCGTCCTAGGTTCTGGCGCTGTCGATTGGGGGTCTGCTGTCTTCTCTATACCTATATCTACCCCTCTCGGCCCCATTTGGCGTCTCAGTCGGCGTCGCAGCCTCTTTCAGCGTCTCTGTAGGCGTCTCAGTCGCTGCCGCTGTCGATTGGGGGGACTGCTGCTTTCTCTCTTCCTATATCTACCCCTATCTGCCTCAGGCGGCCTCTCAGTCGGAGTCTCAGCCTCTGTCAGCGGCTCTGTAGGCGTCAAAGTCGCTGCCGCTGTCGATTGGGGGGTCTGCTGCCTTCTCTAAGCCAATATCTACCCCTATCTGCCTCAGTCGGCGTCTCACTCGGCGTCGCAGCCTCTGTCAGCGCCTCTGTAGGCGTCTCAGTCGCTGCCGCTGTCGATTGGGGGGTCTGCTACCTTCTCTATGCCCATATCTAAACCTATCTGCCTCAGTGGGCGTCGCAGCCTCTGTCAGCTTCTCTGTTGGCGTCTCAGTCACTGCCGCTGTCGATTGGGGGGTCTGCTGCCTTCTCTATGCCTATATCTACCCCTATCTGCCTCAGTCGGCGTCTCACTCGGCGTCGCAGCCTCTGTCAGCGCCTCTGTAGGCGTCTCAGTCGCTGCCGCTGTCGATTGGGGGGTCTGCTACCTTCTCTATGCCCATATCTAAACCTATCTGCCTCAGTGGGCGTCGCAGTCTCTGGCAGCATCTCTGTAGGCGTCTCAATCGCTGCCGCTGTCCATTGGGGGGTTTGCTGCCTTCTCGATGCCTATACATACCCTTATCTGCCTCAGTCGACGTCGCAGCCTCTGTCAGCGCCTCTTTAGGCGTGTCAGTCGCTGGCGCTGTCGATTGGGTGGTCTGCTGCGTTCTCTATGCCTATATCTACCCCTACCTGCCTTAGTCGGCGTCTCAGTCGGCGTCGCAGCCTCTGGCAGCACCTCTGTAGGCGTCTGAATCGCTGCCGCTGTCCATTGGGGGGTTTGCTGCCTTCTCTATGCCTATACATACCCTTATCTGCCTCAGTCGACGTCGCAGCCTCTGTCAGCGCCTCTGTAGGCGTGTCAGTCGCTGGCGCTGTCGATTGGGTGGTCTGCTGATTACTCTCTGCTTATATCTAAGCCTATCTGCCTCAGTCGACGTCTCAGTCGGAGTCTCAGCCTCTGTCAGCGGCTCTGTAGGCGTCTCAGTCGCTGCCGCTGTCGATTGGGGGGTCCGCCGCTTTCTCTCTGCCTATATCTACCCCTATCTGCCTCAGTCGGCCTCTCAGTCGGAGTCTCAGCCTCTGCCAGCGGCTCTGTTGGCGTCTCAGTCGCTGCCGCTGTCGACTGGTGGGGCTGCTGCCTTCTCTAAGCCAATATCTACACCTATCTGCCTCAGTGGGCGTCTCAGTCACCGTCGCAGCCTCTGTCAGCGCCTCCGTAGGCGTCGCAGTCGCTGACGCTGTCGATTGGGGGTCTGCTACCTTCTCTATGCCCATATCTACAACTATCTGCCTCAGTCGGCGTCGCAGCCTCTGTCAGCTTTTCTGTAGGCGTCTCAGTCGCTGCCGCTGTCGATTGGGGGTTCTGCTGCCTTCTCTAAGCCAATATCTAACAACTTTCTGCCTCAGTAGGCGTCTCAGTCGACGTCGCAGCCTCTGTCAGCGCCTCTTTGGGCGTCGCAGTCGCTGCCGCTGTCGATTGGGTTGTCTGCTACCTTCTCTATTCCTATATCTACCCCTATCAGCCTCAGACGGCGTCGCAGCCTCTATCAGCGCCTCTGTAGGCGTCTCAGTCGCTGCCGCTGTCGATTGGGTGGTCTGCCACCTTCTCTATGCCCATATCCAAACCTATCTGCCTCAGTGGGCGTCGCAGCCTCTGTCAGCGCCTCTGTAGGCGTCGCAGTCGCTGCCGCAGTCGATTGGGGGGGGGTTTGCTGCCTTCTCTAAGCCAATATCTACCCCTATCTGCCTCAGTGGCGTCTCAGTCGGCATCGCAGCCTCTATCAGCGTCTCTGTATGGATCTCAGTCGCTGCCGCTGTCGATTGTGGGTCTGCTGCTTTCTCTCTGCCTATATCTACCTCTATCTGCCACAGTCGGCCTCTCAGTCGGAGTCTCAGCCTCTGTCAGAGGCTCTGTAGGCGTCCGAGTCGCTGCCGCTGTCGATTGGGGGGTCTGCTGCCTTCTCTAAGCCAATATCTACCCCTATCTGCCTCAGTCGGCATCTCAGTCGGCGTCCCAGCCTCTGTCAGCGCCTCTGTAGGCGTCTCAGCCGTTGCCGCTGTCGATTGGGGGGTCTGCTACCTTCTCTATGCCCATATCTACACCTATCTGCCTCAGTCGGCGTCGCAGCCTCTGTCAACTTCTCTGTACGCGTCTCAGTCGCTGACGCTGTCGATTGGGGGGTCTGCTGCCTTCTCTATGCTTATACTAACCTTATCTGCCTCAGTCGACGTGTCAGTCGGCGTCGCAGCCTGTGTCAGCGTCTCTGTAGGCGCCTTAATCGCTGCCGCTGCCGATTGGGTGGTCTGCTGCCTACTCTCTGCCTATATCTACCCCTATCGGCCCAGTCGACGTCTCAGTCGGAGTCTCAGCCTCTGTCAGAGGCTTTGTAGGCGTCTCAGTCGCTGCCGCTGCCGATTGGGGGGGTTTGCTGCCTTCTCTAAGCCAATATCTAACAACTTTCTGCCTCAGTAGGCGTCTCAGTCGACGTCGCAGCCTCTATCAGCGCCTCTGTAGGCGTCTCAGTCGCTGCCGTTGTCGATTGGGTGGTCTGTCACCTTCTCTATGCCCATATCCAAACCTATCTGCCTCAGTGGGCGTCGCAGCCTCTGTCAGCGCCTCTGTAGGCGTCGCAGTCGCTGCCGCAGTCGATTGGGGGTCTGCTACCTTCTCTATGCCCATATCTACACCTATCTGCCTCAGTCGGCGTCGCAGCCTCTGTCAGCTTCTCTCTAGGCGCCTCAGTCGCTGCCGCTGTCGATTGGGGGGTCTGCTGCCTTCTCTATTCCTATATCTACCCGTATCTGCCTCAGTCTACGTCTCAGTCGGCGTCGCAGCCTGTGACAGAGTCTCTGTAGGCGTCCTAGGTTCTGGCGCTGTCGATTGAGGGGTCTGCTGTCTTCTCTATGCCTATATCTACCCCTATCGGCCCCATTTGGCGTCTCAGTCGGCGTCGCAGCCTCTGCCAGCGTCACTGCAGGCATCTCAGTCGCTGCTGCTGCCGATTGGGCGGTCTGCTGCTTACTCTCTGCCTATATCTACCCCTATCTGCCTCAGTCGGCGTCGCAGTCGGCGTCTCAGTCGGCGTTTCAGTCGGAGTCTCAGCCTCTGTCAGCGGCTCTGTAGGCATCTCAGTCGCAGCCTTCTCTAAGCCAATATGTACCCCTATCTGCCTCAGTCGGCGTCTCAGTCGGCGGCGCAGCCTCTTTCAGCGTCTCTGTAGGCGTCTCAGTCGCTGCCGCTGTCGATTGGGGGGTCTGCTGCCTTCTCTAAGCCAATATCTACCCCTATCTGCCTCAGTCGGCATCTCAGTCGGCGTCGCAGCCTCTGTCAGCGCCTCTGTAGGCGTCTCAGTCGTTGCCGCTGTCGATTGGGGGGTCTGCTACCTTCTCTATGCCCATATCTACACCTATCTGCGTCAGTCGGCGTCGCAGCCTGTGTCAGCGTCTCTGTATGCGTCTTAGTCGCTGCCGCTGCAGATTGGGGGTCTGCTGCCTACTCTCTGCCTATATCTACCCCTACCTGCCTCAGTCGGCGTCTCATTCGGAGTCTCAGCCTCTGTGAGAGGCTCTGTAGGCGTCTCAGTCACTGCCGCTGTCGATTGGGGGGGTCTGCTACCTTCTCTATGCCCATATCTAAACCTATCTGCCTCAGTGGGCGTCGCAGCCTCTGTCAGCTTCTCTGTTGGCGTCTCAGTCACTGCCGCTGTCGATTGGGGGGTCTGCTGGCTTCTCTATGCCTATATCTACCCCTATCTGCCTCAGTCGATGTGTCAGTCGGCGTCGCAGCCTGTGACAGCGTCTCTGTAGGCATCTTAGGTTCTGGCGCTGTCGATTGGGGGGTCTGCTGCCTTCTTTATGCCTATATCTACCCCTATCTGCCTCAGTCGGCGTCGCAGCCTCTGGCAGCATCTCTTTAGGCGTCTCAATCGCTGCCGCTGTCCATTGGGGGGTTTGCTGCCTTCTCTATGCCTATACATACCCTTATCTGCCTCAGTCGACGTCGCAGCCTCTGTCAGCGCCTCTGTAGGCGTGTCAGTCGCTCGCGCTGTTGATTGTGTGGTCTGCTGCCTTCTCTATGCCTATATCTACCCCTACCTGCCTCAGTCGGCGTCTCAGTCGGCGTCGCAGCCTCTGGCAGCATCTCTGTAGGCGTCTCAATCGCTGCCGCTGTCCATTGGGGGGTTTTCTGCCTTCTCTATGCCTATACATACCCTTATCTGCCTCAGTCGACGTCGCAGCCTCTGTCAGCGCCTCTGTAGGCGTGTCAGTCGCTGGCGCTGTCGATTGGGTGGTCTGCTGCTTACTCTCTGCCTATATCTACCCCTATCTGCCTCAGTCGACGTCTCAGTCGGAGTCTCAGCCTCTGTCAGCGGCTCTGTAGGCGTCTCAGTCGCTGCCGCTGTCGATTGGGGGGTCCGCTGCTTTCTCTCTGCCTATATCTACCCCTATCTGCCTCAGTCGGCCTCTCAGTCGGAGTCTCAGCCTCTGTCAGCGGCTCTGTTGGCGTCTCAGCCGATGCCGCTGTAGATTGGGGGGTCTGCTACCTTCTCTATGCCCATATCTACACCTATCTGCCTCAGTCGGCGTCGCAGCCTCTGTCAGCTTCTCTGTACGCGTCTCATTCACTGCCGCTGTCGACTGGGGGGGCTGCTGCCTTCTCTAAGCCAATATCTACCCCTATCTGCCACAGTGGGCGTCTCAGTCGCCGTCGCAGCCTCTGTCAGCGCCTCCGTAGGCGTCGCAGTCGCTGACGCTGTCGATTGGGGGGTCTGCTACCTTCTTTATGCCCATATCTACAACTATCTGCCTCAGTCGGCGTCGCAGCCTCTGTCAGCTTTTCTGTAGGCGTCTCAGTCGCTGCCGCTGTCGATTGGGGGTTCTGCTGCCTTCTCTAAGCCAATATCTAACAACTATCTGCTTCAGTAGGCGTCTCAGTCGGCGTCGCAGCCTCTGGCAGCATCTCTTTAGGCGTCTCAATCGCTGCCGCTGTCGATTGGGTTGTCTGCTACTTTCTCTATTCCTATATCTACCCCTATCAGCCTCAGACGGCGTCGCAGCCTCTGTCAGCGCCTCTGTAGGCGTCTGAGTCGCTGCCGTTGTCGATTGGGGGTCTGCTAACTTCTCTATGCCCATATCTACACCTATCTGCCTCAGTCGGCGTCGCAGCCTCTGTCAGCTTCTCTGTAGGCGTCTCAGTCGCTGCCGCTGTCGATTGGGGGGTCTGCTGCCTTCTCTAAGCCAATATCTACCCCTATCTGCCTCAGTGGGCGTCTCAGTCGGCATCGCAGCCTCTGTCAGCGCCTCTGTAGGCGTCGCAGTCTCTGCCGCTGTCGATTGGATGGTCTGCCACCTTCTCTATGCCCATATCTAAACCTATCTGCCTCAGTGGGCGTCGCAGCCTCTGTCAGCGCCTCTGTAGGCGTCGCAGTCGCTGCCGCTGTCGATTGGGGGGTCTGCTGCCTTCTCTATGCCCATATCTAAACCTATCTGCCTCAGTGGGCGTAGCAGCCTCAGTCAGCGCCTCTGTAGGCGTCGCAGTCGCTGCCGCTGTCGATTGGGTGGTCTGCTACCTTCTCTATGCCCATATCTACACCTATCTGCCTCAGTCGGCGTCGCAGCCTCTGTCAGCTTCTCCGTAGGCGTCTCAGTCGCTGCCGCTGTCGATTGGGGCGTCTGCTGCCTTCTCTCTGCCTATATCTACCCCTATCTGCCTCATTTGGCGTCTCAGTCGGCGTCGCAGGCTCTGCCAGCTTCACTGCAGGCGTCTCAGTCGCTGCCGCTGTCCATTGGGGGGTTTGCTGCCTTCTCTATGCCTATACATACCCTTATCTGCCTCAGTCGACGTCGCAGCCTCTGTCAGCGCCTCTGTAGGCGTGTCAGTCGCTGGCGCTGTCGATTGGGTGGTCTGCTGCTTACTCTCTGCCTATATCTACCCCTATCTGCCTCAGTCGACGTCTCAGTCGGAGTCTCAGCCTCTGTCAGCGGCTCTGTAGGCGTCTCAGTCGCTGCCGCTGTCGATTGGGGGGTCCGCTGCTTTCTCTCTGCCTATATCTACCCCTATCTGCCTCAGTCGGCCTCTCAGTCGGAGTCTCAGCCTCTGTCAGCGGCTCTGTTGGCGTCTCAGCCGATGCCGCTGTAGATTGGGGGGTCTGCTACTTTCTCTATGCCCATATCTACAACTATCTGCCTCAGTCGGCGTCGCAGCCTCTGTCAGCTTCTCTGTACGCGTCTCATTCACTGCCGCTGTCGACTGGGGGGGCTGCTGCCTTCTCTAAGCCAATATCTACCCCTATCTGCCTCAGTGGGCGTCTCAGTCGACATCGCAGCCTCTGTCAGCGCCTCTGTAGGCGTCTCAGTCGCTGCCGCTGTCGATTGGGGGGTCTGCTGCCTTCTCTATGCCTATATCTACATCTATCTGCCTCAGTCGGCGTTTCAGTCGGAGTCTCAGTCGGCATCTCAGTCAGCATCGCAGCCTCTGTAAGCGTCTCTGTAGGCATATCAGTCGCTGCCGCTTTCGATTGGGGTGTCTGCTGCCTTCTCTATGCCTATATCTACCCCTATCTGCCTCATTTGGCGTCTCAGGCTCTGCCAGCTTCACTGCAGGCGTCTCAGTCGCTGCTGCTGCCGATTGGGGGGTATGCTGCTTACTCTCTGCCTATATCTACCCCTATCTGCCTCAGTCGGCGTCTCAGTCGGTGTCTCAGCCTCTGTCAGCGGCTGTGTAGGCGTGTCAGTGGCTGCCGCTGTCGATTGGGGGGGGGGCTGCTGCTTTCTCTAAGCCAATATCTACCCCTATCTGCCTCAATCGGCGTCTCAGTCGGCGGCGCAGCCTCTTTCAGCGTCTCTGTAGGCGTCTCAGTCGCTGCCGCTGGCGATTTGGGGTCTGCTGCTTTCTCTCTGCCTATATCTACCCCTATCGGCCTCTGTCGGCCTCTCTGTCGGAGTCTCAGCCTCTGTCAGCAGCTCTGTAGGCGTCAAAGTCGCTGCCGCTGTCGATTGGGGGGTCCGCTGCCTTCTCTAAGCCAATATCTACCCCTATCTGCCTCAGTTGGTATCTTAGTCGGCGTCGCAGCCTCTGTCAGCGACTCTGTAGGCGTCTCAGCCGATGCCGCTGTAGATTGGGGGGGTCTGTTACCTTCTCTATGCCCATATCTACACCTATCTGTCTCAGTCGGCGTGGCAGCCTCTGTCAGCTTCTCTGTACGCGTCTCAGTCACTGCCGCTGTCGATTGGGGGGTCTGCTGCCTTCTCTATGCTTATACTAACCTTATCTGCCTCAGTCGACGTCTGAGTCGGCGTCGCAGCCTGTGTCAGCGTCTCTGTAGGCGCATTAGTCGCTGCCGCTGCCGATTGGGGGATCTGCTGCATACTCTCTGCCTATATCTACCCCTATCTGCCTTAGTCGACGTCTCAGTCGGAGTCTCAGCCTCTGTCAGAGGCTCTGTAGGCGTCTCAGTCGCTGCCGCTGTCGACTGGGGGTCTGCTGCCTTCTCTAAGCCAATATCTACCCCTATCTGCCTCAGTCGGCATCTCAGTCGGCGTCGCAGCCTCTTTCAGCGCCTCTGTAGGCGTCTCAGTCGTTGCCGCTGTCGATTGGGGGGTCTGCTACCTTCTCTATGCCCATATCTACACCTATCTGCCTCTGTCGGCGTCGCAGCCTATGTCAGCGCCTCTGTAGGCGTCTTAGTCGCTGCCGCTGCCGGTTGGGGGGTCTGCTGCCTACTCTCTGCCTATATCTACCCCTATCTGCCTCAGTCGGCGTCTCACTCGGCGTCGCAGCCTCTGTCAGCGCCTCTGTAGGCGTCTCAGTCGCTGCCGCTGTCGATTGGCGGGTCTGCTACCTTCTCTATGCCCATATCTAAACCTATCTGCCTCAGTGGGCGTCGCAGCCTCTGTCAGCTTCTCTGTTGGCGTCTCAGTCACTGCCGCAGTTGATTGGGGGGGTCTGCTGCTTTATCTATGCCTATATCTACCCCTATCTGCCTCAGTCGACGTGTCAGTCGGCGTCGCAGCCTGTGACAGCGTCTTTGTAGGCGTCTAAGGTTCTGGCGCTGTCGATTGGGGGGTCTGCTGCCTTCTTTATGCCTATATCTACCCCTATCTGCCTCAGTCGGCGTCGCAGCCTCTGGCAGCATCTCTGTAGGCGTCTCAATCGCTGCCGCTGTCCATTGGGGGGTTTGCTGCCTTCTCTATGCCTATACATACCCTTATCTGCCTCAGTCGACGTCGCAGCCTCTGTCAGCGCCTCTGTAGGCGTGTCAGTCGCTGGCGCTGTCGATTGGGTGGTCTGCTGCCTTCTCTATGCCTATATCTACCCCAACCTGCCTCAGTCGGCGTCTCAGTCGGCGTCGCAGCCTCTGGCAGCATCTCTGTAGGCGTCTCAATCGCTGCCGCTGTCCATTGGGGGGTTTGTTGCCTTCTCTATGCCTATACATACCCTTATCTGCCTCAGTCGACGTCGCAGCCTCTGTCAGCGCCTCTGTAGGCGTGTCAGTGGCTGGCGCTGTCGGTTGGGTGGTCTGCTGCCTTCTCTATGCCTATATATACCCCTAACTGCCTCAGTCGGCGTCTCAGTCGGCGTCGCAGCCTCTGCCAGCGTCACTGCACGCGTTTTAGTCGCTGCCGCTGTCGATTGGGGGGTCTACTGCTTACTCTCTGCCTATATCTACCCCTATCTGCCTCAGTCGACGTCTCAGTCGAAGTCTCAGCCTCTGTCAGCGGCTCTGTACGCCGTCGCAGCCTCTTTCAGCGTCACTGTAGGCGTCTCAGTCGCTGCCGCTGTCGATTGGGGGTTCCGCTGCTTTCTCTCTGCTTATATCTACCCCTATCTGCCTCAGTCGGCCTCTCAGTCGGAGTCTCAGCCTCTGTCAGCGGCTCTGTTGGCGTCTCAGTCGCTGCCGCTGTCGACTGGGGGGCTGCTGCCTTCTCTAAGCCAATATCTACCCCTATCTGCCTCAGTGGGCGCCTCAGTCGCCGTCGCAGCCTCTGTCAGCGCCTCTGTAGGCGTCGCAGTCGTTGACGCTGTCGATTGGGGGTCTGCTACCTTATCTATGCCCATATCTACAACTATCTGCCTCAGTCGGCGTCGCAGCCTCTGTCAGCTTCTCTGTAGGCGTCTCAGTCGCTGCCGCTGTCCATTGGGGTGTCTGCTGCCTTCTCTATGCCGATACCTGCCTCAGTCGGCGCCTCAGTCGCCGTCGCAGCCTCTGTCAACGTCTCTGTACGCGTCTCAGTCGCTGCCGCTGTCGAGTGGGGTGTCTGCTGCCTTCTCTATGCCTATATCTGCTCCTCTCTGCCTCAGTCGGCGTCTCAGTCGGCGTCGCAGCCTCTTTCAGCGTCTCTGTAGGCGTCTCAGTCGCTGCCGATGTCGTTTGGTGGGTCTGCTGCCTTCTCTAAGCCAATATCTACCCCTATCTGCCTCAGTGGGCGTCTCAGACGGCGTCGCAGCCTCTGTCAGCTTCTCTCTAGGCGTCTTATTCACTGCCGCTGTCGATTGGGGGGTCTGCTACCTTCTCTATGCCTATATCTACCCCTATCTGCCTCAGTCGGCGTCGCAGCCTCTTTCAGCGTCTCAGTCGCTGCCGCTGTCGTTTGGGGGGTCTGCTGCCTTCTGTAAGCCAATATGTACCCCTATCTGCCTCAGTGGGCGTCTCAGTCGGCATCGCAGCCTCTTTCAGCGCCTCTGTAGGCGTCTCAGTCGCTGCCGCTGTCGATTGGGGGGTCTGCTGCCTTCTCTATGCCTATATCTACCCCTATCTGCCTCAGTCGGCGTTTCAGTCGGAGTCTCAGTGGACATCTCAGTCAGCATCGCAGCCTCTGTAAGCGTGTCTGTAGGCATATCAGTCGCTGCCGCTGTCGAGTGGGGTGTCTGCTGCCTTCTCTATGCCTATATCTGCTCCTCTCTGCCTCAGTCGGCGTCTCAGTCGGCGTCGCAGACTCTGTCAGTTTCTCTCTAGGCGCCTCAGTCACTGCCGCTGTCGAATGAGGGGTCTGCTGCCTTCTCTATTCCCATATCTGCTCCTCTCTGCCTCAGTCGGCGTCTCAGTCGGCGTCGCAGCCTCTGTCACCGTCTCTGTAGACGTCTCAGTCGCTGCCGCTGTCGATTGGGGGGTCTGCTGTGTTCTCTATGCTTATACCAACCTTATCTGCCTCAGTCGACGTCTCAGTCAGCGTCGCAGCCTGTGTCAGCATCTCTGTAGGCGTCTTAGTCGCTGCCGCTGTCGATTGGGGGGTCTGCTGCCTTCTTTATGCCTATATCTACCCCTATCTGCCTCATTTGTCGTCTCAGTCGGCGTCGCAGCCTCTTTCAGCGTCTCTGTAGGCGTCTCAGTCGCTGCCGCTGTCGATTGGGGGGTCTGCTGCTTTCTCTCTGCCTATATCTACCCCTATCTGCCTCAGTCGGCCTCTCAGTCGGAGTCTCAGCCTCTGTCAGCGGCTCTGTAGGCGTCAAAGTCGCTGCCGCTGTCGATTGGGGGGTCTGCTGCCTTCTCTAAGCCAATATCTACCCCTATCTGCCTCAGTCGGCATCTCAGTCGGCGTCGCAGCCTCTGTCAGCGCCTCTGTAGGCGTCTCAGCCGTTGCCGCTGTCGATTGGGGGGTCTGCTACCTTCTCTATGCCCATATCTACACCTATCTGCCTCAGTCGGCGTCGCAGCCTCTGTCAGCTTCTCTGTACGCGTCTCAGTCGCTGCCGCTGTCGATTGGGGGGTCTGCTGCCTTCTCTACGCTTATACTAACCTTATCTGCCTCAGTCGACGTCTCAGTCGGCGTCGCAGCCTGTGTCAGCGTCTCTGTAGGCGCCTTAGTCGCTGCCGCTGCCGATTGGGTGGTCTGCTGCTTACTCTCTGCCTATATCTACCCCTATCTGCCTCAGTCGACGTCTCAGTCGGAGTCTCAGCCTCTGTCAGAGGCTCTGTAGGCGTCTCAGTCGCTGCCGCTGCCGATTGGGGGGTTTGCTGCCTTCTCTAAGCTAATATCTACCCCTATCTGCCTCAGTCGGCATCGCAGCCTCTATCAGCGTCTCTGTATGGATCTCAGTCGCTGCCGCTGTCGATTGGGGGGTCTGCTGCTTTCTCTCTGCCTATATCTACCCCTATCTGCCACAGTCGGCGTCTCAGTCGGAGTCTCAGCCTCTGTCAGAGGCTCTGTAGGCGTCTCAGTCACTGCCGCTGTCGATTGGGGGGTTTGTTGCCTTCTCTATGCCTATATCTACCCGTATCTGCCTCAGTCGACGTCTCAGTCGGCGTCGCAGCCTATGACAGCGTCTCTGTAGGCGTCCTAGGTTCTGGCGCTGTCGATTGGGGGGTCTGCTGTCTTCTCTATGCCTATATCTACCCCTATCGGCCCCATTTGGCGTCTCAGTCGGCGTCGCAGCCTCTACCAGCGTCACTGCAGGCATCTCAGTCGCTGCTGCTGCCGATTGGGGGTCTGCTGCTTACTCTCTGCCTATATCTACCCCTATCTGCCTCAGTCGGCGTCTCAGTCGGCGTCTCAGTCGGCGTCTCAGTCGGAGTCTCAGCCTCTGTCAGCAGCTCTGTAGGCATCTCAGTCGCTGCCTTCTCTAAGCCAATATCTACCCCTATCTGCCTCAGTCGGCGTCTCAGTCGGCGGCGCAGCCTCTTTCAGCGTCTCTGTAGGCGTCTCAGTCGCTGCCGCTGTCGATTGGGGGGTCTGCTGCTTTCTCTCTGCCTATATCTACCCCTATCTGCCTCAGTCGGCCTCTCAGTCGGAGTCTCAGCCTCTGTTAGCGGCTCTGTAGGCGTCAAAGTCGCTGCCGCTGTCGATTGGGGGGTCTGCTGCCTTCTCTAAGCCAATATCTACCCCTATCTGCCTCAGTCGGCATCTCAGTCGGTGTCGCAGCCTCTGTCAGCGCCTCTGTAGGCGTCTCAGCCGTTGCCGCTGTCGATTGGGGGGTCTGCTACCTTCTCTATGCCCATATCTACACCTATCTGCCTCAGTTGGCGTCGCAGCCTCTGTCAGCTTCTCTGTACGCGTCTCAGTCGCTGCCGCTGTCGATTGGGGGGTCTGCTACCTTCTCTATGCCCATATCTAAACCTATCTGCCTCAGTGGGCGTCGCAGCCTCTGTCAGCTTCTCTGTTGGCGTCTCAGTCACTGCCGCTGTCGATTGGGGGGTCTGCTGCCTTCTCTATGCCTATATCTACCCCTATCTGCCTCAGTCGACGTGTCAGTCGGCGTCGCAGCCTGTGACAGCGTCTCTGTAGGCGTCTTAGGTTCTGGCGCTGTCGATTGGGGGGGCTTCTGCTGCCTTCTTTATGCCTATATCTACCCCTATCTGCCTCAGTCGGCGTCGCAGCCTCTGGCAGCATCTCTGTAGGCGTCTCAATCGATGGCGCTGTTCATTGGGGGGTTTGCTGCCTTCTCTATGCCCATACATACCCTTATCTGCCTCAGTCGACGTCGCAGCCTCTGTCAGCGCCTCTGTAGGCGTGTCAGTCGCTGGCGCTGTCGATTGGGTGGTCTGCTGCCTTCTCTATGCCTATATCTACCCCTACCTGCCTCAGTCGGCGTCTCAGTCGGCGTCGCAGCCTCTGGCAGCATCTCTGTAGGCGTCTCAATCGCTGCCGCTGTCCATTGGGGGGTTCGCTGCCTTCTCTATGCCTATACATACCCTTATCTGCCTCAGTCGACGTCGCAGCCTCTGTCAGCGCCTCTGTAGGCGTGTCAGTCGCTGGCGCTGTCGATTGGGTGGTCTGCTGCCTTCTCTATACCTATATCTACCCCTACCTGCCTCAGTCGGCGTCTCAGTCGGCGTCGCAGCCTCTGCCAGCGTCACTGCAGGCGTCTCAGTCGCTGCCGCTGTCGATTGGGGGGTCTGCTGCTTACTCTCTGCCTGTATCTACCCCTATCTGCCTCAGTCGACGTCTCAGTCGGAGTCTCAGCCTCTGTCAGCGGCTCTGTAGGCGTCTCAGTCGCTGCCGCTGTCGATTGGGGGGGGTCTGCTGCCTTCTCTAAGCCAATATCTACCCCTATCTGCATCAGTCGCCGTCGCAGCCTCTTTCAGCGTCACTGCAGGCGTCTCAGTCGCTGCCGCTGTCGATTGGGGGGTCTGCTGCTTTCTCTCTGCCTATATCTACCCCTATCTGCCTCAGTCGGCCTCTCAGTCGGAGTCTCAGCCTCTGTCAGCGGCTCTGTTGGCGTCTCAGTTGCTGCCGCTGTCGTTTGGGGGGTCTGCTGCCCTCTGTAAGCCAATATGTACCCCTATCTGCCTCAGTGGGCGTCTCAGTCGGCATCGCAGCCTCTTTCAGCGCCTCTATAGGCGTCTCAGTCGCTGCCGCTGTCGATTGGGGGTCTGCTGCCTTCTCTATGCCTATATCTACCCCTATCTGCCTCAGTCGGCGTTTCAGTCGGAGTCTCAGTCGGCATCTCAGTCAGCATCGCAGCCTCTGTAAGCGTCTCTGTAGGCATATCAGTCGCTGCCGCTGTCGAGTGGGGTGTCTGCTGCCTTCTCTATGCCTATATCTGCTCCTCTCTGCCTCAGTCGGCGTCTCAGTCGGCGTCGCAGACTCTGTCAGCTTCTCTCTAGGCGCCTCAGTCACCGCCGCTGTTGAATGAGGGGTCTGCTGCCTTCTCTATGCCCATATCTGCCCCTATCTGCCTCAGTCGGCATCTCAATCGCCGTCGCAGCCCCTGTCACCGTCTCTGTAGGCGTCTCAGCCGTTGGTGCTGTCGATTGGGGGAGTCTGCTGCCTTCTCTATGCCTATATATGCTCCTCTCTGCCTCAGTCGGCGTCTCAGTCGGCGTCGCAGCCTCTGTCAGCGTCTCTGTAGACGTCTCAGTCGCTGCCGCTGTCGATTGGGGGGTCTGCTGAGTTCTCTATGCTTATACCAACCTTATCTGCCTCAGTCGACTTCTCAGTCGGCGTCGCAGCCTGTGTCAGCGTCTCTGTAGGCGTCTTAGTCGCTGCCGCTGTCGATTGGGGGGTCTGCTGCCTTCTTTATGCCTATATCTACCCCTATCTGCCTCAGTCGGCGTCGCAACCTCTGTCAGCAGCTCTGTAGGCGTGTCAGTCGCTGCCGCTGTCGATTGGGGGGGTCTGCTGCCTTCTCTAAGCCAATATCTACCCCTATCTGCCTCAGTCGGCGTCTCAGTCGGCGGCGCAGCCTCTTTCAGCGTCTCTGTAGGCGTCTCAGTCGCTGCCGCTTTCGATTGGGGGTCTGCTTCTTTCTATCTGCCTATATCTACCCCTATCTGCCTCAGTCGGCCTCTCAGTCGGAGTCTCAGCCTCTGTCAGCGGCTCTGTAGGCGTCAAAGTCGCTGCCGCTGCGATTGGGGGGTCTGCTGCCTTCTCTAAGCCAATATCTACCCCTATCTGCCTCAGTCGGCATCTCAGTCGGCGTCGCAGCCTCTGTCAGCGCCTCTGTAGGCGTCTCAGCCGTTGCCGCTGTCGATTGGGGGTCTGCTACCTTCTCTATGCCCATATCTACACCTATCTGCCTCAGTCGGCGTCGCAGCCTCTGTCAGCTTCTCTGTACGCGTCTCAGTCGCTGCCGCTGTCGATTGGGGGGGGTCTGCTGCCTTCTCTATGCTTATACTAACCTTATCTGCCTCAGTCGACGTCTCAGTCGGCGTCGCAGCCTGTGTCAGCGTCTCTGTAGGCGCCTCAGTCGCTGCCGCTGCCGATTGGGTGGTCTGCTGCCTACTCTCTGCCTATATCTACCTCTATCTGCCTCAGCCGGCCTCTCAGTCGGAGTCTCAGCCTCTGTCAGCGGCTCTGTAGGCGTCTCAGTCACTGCCGCTGTCGATTGGGGGGTTTGTTGCCTTCTCTATGCCTATATCTACCCGTATTTGCCTCAGTCGACGTCTCAGTCGGCGTCGCAGCCTGTGACAGCGTCTCTGTAGGCGTCCTAGGTTCTGGCGCTGTCGATTGGGGGGTCTGCTGTCTTCTCTATGCCTATATCTACCCCTATCGGCCCCATTTGGCGTCTCAGTCGGCGTCGCAGCCTCTGCCAGCGTCACTGCAGGTATCTCAGTCGCTGCTGCTGCCGATTGGGGGGTCTGCTGCTTACTCTCTGCCTATATCTACCCCTATCTGCCTCAGTCGGCGTCTCAGTCGGCGTCTCAGTCGGAGTCTCAGCCTCTGTCAGCGGCTCTGTTGGCGTCTCAGTTGCTGCCGCTGTCGTTTGGGGGGTCTGCTGCCTCCTGTAAGCCAATATGTACCCCTATCTGCCTCAGTGGGCGTCTCAGTCGGCATCGCAGCCTCTTTCAGCGCCTCTATAGGCGTCTCAGTCTCTGCCGCTGTCGATTGGGGGGACTGCTGCTTTCTCTCTTCCTATATCTACCCCTCTCTGCCTCAGTCGGCCTCTCAGTCGGAGTCTCAGCCTCTGTCAGCGGCTCTGTAGGCGTCAGAGTCGCTGCCGCTGTCGATTGGGGGGTCTGCTGCCTTCTCTAAGCCAATATCTACCCCTATCTGCCTCAGTCGGCATCTCAGTCGGCGTCGCAGGCTCTGTCAGCGCCTCTGTAGGCGTCTCAGTTGTTGCCGCTGTCGATTGGGGGGTCTTCTACCTTCTCTATGCCCATATCTACACCTATCTGCCTCAGTCGGCGTCGCAGCCTGTGTCAGCGTCTCTGTAGACGTCTCAGTCGCTGCCGCTGTCGATTGGGGGGTCTGCTGTGTTCTCTATGCTTATACCAACCTTATCTGCCTCAGTCGACGTCTCAGTCAGCGTCGCAGCCTGTGTCAGCGTCTCTGTAGGCGTCTTAGTCGCTGCCGCTGTCGATTGGGGGGGTCTGCTGCCTTCTTTATGCCTATATCTACCCCTATCTGCCTCATTTGTCGTCTCAGTCGGCGTCGCAGCCTCTTTCAGCGTCTCTGTATGGATCTCAGTCGCTGCTGCTGTCGATTGGGGGGTCTGCTGCTTTCTCTCTGCCTATATCTACCCCTATCTGCAACAGGCGGCGTCTCAGTCGGAGTCTCAGCCTCTGTCAGAGGTTCTGTAGGCGTCTCAGTCACTGCCGCTGTCGATTGGGGGGTTTGTTGCCTTCTCTATGCCTATATCTACCTGTATCTGCCTCAGTCGACGTCTCAGTCGGCGTCGCAGCCTGTGACAGCGTCTCTGTAGGCGTCCTAGGTTCTGGCGCTGTCGATTGGGGGGTCTGCTGTCTTCTCTATGCCTATATCTACCCCTATCGGCCCCATTTGGCGTCTCAGTCGGCGTCGCAGCCTCTGCCAGCGTCACTGCAGGCATCTCAGTCGCTGCTGCTGCCGATTGGGGGTCTGCTGCTTACTTTCTGCCTATATCTACCCCTATCTGCCTCAGTCGGCGTCTCAGTCGGCGTCTCAGTCGGAGTCTCAGCCTCTGTCAGCAGCTCTGTAGGCATCTCAGTCGCTGCCTTCTCTAAGCCAATATCTACCCCTATCTGCCTCAGTCGGCGTCTCAGTCGGCGGCGCAGCCTCTTTCAGCGTCTCTGTAGGCGTCTCAGTCGCTGCCGCTGTCGATTGGGGGGTCTGCTGCTTTCTCTCTGCCTATATCTACCCCTATCTGCCTCAGTCGGCCTCTCAGTCGGAGTCTCAGCCTCTGTTAGCGGCTCTGTAGGCGTCAAAGTCGCTGCCGCTGTCGATTGGGGGGTCTGCTGCTTTCTCTCTGCCTATATCTACCCCTATCTGCCTCAGTCGGCCTCTCAGTCGGAGTCTCAGCCTCTGTCAGCGGCTCTGTAGGCGTCAAAATCGCTGCCGCTGTCGATTGGGGGGTCTGCTGCCTTCTCTAAGCCAATATCTACCCCTATCTGCCTCAGTCGGCATCTCAGTCGGCGTCGCAGCCTCTGTCAGCGCCTCTGTAGGCGTCTCAGCCGTTGCCGCTGTCGATTGGGGGGTCTGCTACCTTCTCTATGCCCATATCTACACCTATCTGCCTCAGTCGGCGTCGCAGCCTCTGTCAGCTTCTCTGTACGCGTCTCAGTCGCTGCCGCTGTCGATTGGGGGGTCTGCTGCCTTCTCTATGCTTATACTAACGTTATCTGCCTCAGTCGACGTCTCAGTCGGCGTCGCAGCCTGTGTCAGCGTCTCTGTAGGCGCCTTAGTCGCTGCCGCTACCGATTGGGTGGTCTGCTGCCTACTCTCTGCCTATATCTACCCCTATCTGCCTCAGTCGACGTCTCAGTCGGAGTCTCAGCCTCTGTCAGAGGCTCTGTAGGCGTCTCAGTCGCTGCCGCTGCCGATTGGGGGGGTTTGCTGCCTTCTCTAAGCTAATATCTACCCCTATATGCCTCAGTCGGCGTCTCAGTCGGCATCGCAGCCTCTATCAGCGTCTCTGTATGGATCTCAGTCGTTGCCGCTGTCGATTGGGGGGTCTGCTGCTTTCTCTCTGCCTATATCTACCCCTATCTGCCACAGTCGGCGTCTCAGTCGGAGTCTCAGCCTCTGTCAGAGGCTCTGTAGGCGTCTCAGTCACTGCCGCTGTCGATTGGGGGGTTTGTTGCCTTCTCTATGCCTATATCTACCCGTATCTGCCTCAGTCGACGTCTCAGTCGGCGTCGCAGCCTGTGACAGCGTCTCTGTAGGCGTCCTAGGTTCTGGCGCTGTCGATTGGGGGGTCTGCTGTCTTCTCTATGCCTATATCTACCCCTATCGGCCCCATTTGGCGTCTCAGTCGGCGTCGCAGCCTCTGCCAGCGTCACTGCAGGCATCTCAGTCGCTGCTGCTGCCGATTGGGGGTCTGCTGCTTACTCTCTGCCTATATCTACCCCTATCTGCCTCAGTCGGCGTCTCAGTCGGCGTCTCAGTCGGAGTCTCAGCCTCTGTCAGCAGCTCTGTAGGCATCTCAGTCGCTGCCTTCTCTAAGCCAATATCTACCCCTATCTGCCTCAGTCGGCGTCTCAGTCGGCGGCGCAGCCTCTTTCAGCGTCTCTGTAGGCGTCTCAGTCGCTGCCGCTGTCGATTGGGGGGTCTGCTGCTTTCTCTCTGCCTATATCTACCCCTATCTGCCTCAGTCGGCCTCTCAGTCGGAGTCTCAGCCTCTGTTAGCGGCTCTGTAGGCGTCAAAGTCGCTGCCGCTGTCGATTGGGGGGTCTGCTGCCTTCTCTAAGCCAATATCTACCCCTATCTGCCTCAGTCGGCATCTCAGTCGGCGTCGCAGCCTCTGTCAGCGCCTCTGTAGGCGTCTCAGCCGTTGCCGCTGTCGATTGGGGGGTCTGCTACCTTCTCTATGCCCATATCTACACCTATCTGCCTCAGTCGGCGTCGCAGCCTCTGTCAGCTTCTCTGTACGCGTCTCAGTCGCTGCCGCTGTCGATTGGGGGGTCGGCTGCCTTCTCTATGCTTATACTAACCTTATCTGCCTCAGTCGACGTCTCAGTCGGCGTCGCAGCCTGTGTCAGCGTCTCTGTAGGCGCCTTAGTCGCTGCCGCTGCCGATTGGGTGGTCTGCTGCCTACTCTCTGCCTATATCTACCCCTATCTGCCTCAGTCGACGTCTCAGTCGGAGTCTCAGCCTCTGTCAGAGGCTCTGTAGGCGTCTCAGTCGCTGCCGCTGCCGATTGGGGGGGTTTGCTGCCTTCTCTAAGCTAATATCTACCCCTATCTGCCTCAGTCGGCGTCTCAGTCGGCATCGCAGCCTCTATCAGCGTCTCTGTATGGATCTCAGTCGCTGCCGCTGTCGATTGGGGGGTCTGCTGCTTTCTCTCTGCCTATATCTACCCCTATCTGCCACAGTCGGCGTCTCAGTCGGAGTCTCAGCCTCTGTCAGAGGCTCTGTAGGCGTCTCAGTCACTGCCGCTGTCGATTGGGGGGTTTGTTGCCTTCTCTATGCCTATATCTACCCGTATCTGCCTCACTCGACGTCTCAGTCGGCGTCGCAGCCTGTGACAGCGTCTCTGTAGGCGTCCTAGGTTCTGGCGCTGTCGATTGGGGGGTCTGCTGTCTTCTCTATGCCTATATCTACCCCTATCGGCCCCATTTGGCGTCTCAGTCGGCGTCGCAGCCTCTGCCAGCGTCACTGCAGGCATCTCAGTCGCTGCTGCTGCCGATTGGGGGTCTGCTGCTTACTCTCTGCCTATATCTACCCCTATCTGCCTCAGTCGGCGTCTCAGTCGGCGTCTCAGTCGGAGTCTCAGCCTCTGTCAGCAGCTCTGTAGGCATCTCAGTCGCTGCCATCTCTAAGCCAATATCTACCCCTATCTGCCTCAGTCGGCGTCTCAGTCGGCGGCGCAGCCTCTTTCAGCGTCTCTGTAGGCGTCTCAGTCGCTGCCGCTGTCGATTGGGGGGTCTGCTGCTTTCTCTCTGCCTATATCTACCCCTATCTGCCTCAGTTGGCCTCTCAGTCGGAGTCTCAGCCTCTGTTAGCGGCTCTGTAGGCGTCAAAGTCGCTGCCGCTGTCGATTGGGGGGTCTGCTGCCTTCTCTAAGCCAATATCTACCCCTATCTGCCTCAGTCGGCATCTCAGTCGGCGTCGCAGCCTCTGTCAGCGCCTCTGTAGGCGTCTCAGCCGTTGCCGCTGTCGATTGGGGGGTCTGCTACCTTCTCTATGCCCATATCTACACCTATCTGCCTCAGTCGGCGTCGCAGCCTCTGTCAGCTTCTCTGTACGCGTCTCAGTCGCTGCCGCTGTCGATTGGGGGGTATGCTGCCTTCTCTATGCTTATACTAACCTTATCTGCCTCAGTCGACGTCTCAGTCGGCGTCGCAGCCTGTGTCAGCGTCTCTGTAGGCGCCTTCGTCTCAGTCGCTGCTGCTGCCGATTGGGGGGTCTGCTGCTTACTCTCTGCCTATATCTACCCCTATCTGCCTCAGTCGGCGTCTCAGTCGGCGTCTCAGTCGGAGTCTCAGCCTCTGTCAGCGGCTCTGTAGGCATCTCAGTCGCTGCCTTCTCTAAGCCAATATGTACCCCTATCTGCCTCAGTCGGCATCTCAGTCGGCGGCGCAGCCTCTTTCAGCGTCTCTGTAGGCGTCTCAGTCTCTGCCGCTGTCGATTGGGGGGTCTGCTGCCTTCTCTAAGCCAATATCTACCCCTATCGGCCCCATTTGGCGTCTCAGTCGGCGTCGCAGCCTCTGCCAGCGTCACTGCAGGCATCTCAGTCGCTGCTGCTGCCGATTGGGGGTCTGCTGCTTACTCTCTGCCTATATCTACCCCTCTCTGCCTCAGTCGGCCTCTCAGTCGGAGTCTCAGCCTCTGTCAGCGGCTCTGTAGGCGTCAAAGTCGCTGCCGCTGTCGATTGGGGGGTCTGCTGCCTTCTCTAAGCCAATATCTACCCCTATCTGCCTCAGTCGGCATCTCAGTCGGCGTCGCAGGCTCTGTCAGCGCCTCTGTAGGCGTCTCAGTTGTTGCCGCTGTCGATTGGGGGGTCTTCTACCTTCTCTATGCCCATATCTACACCTATCTGCCTCAGTCGGCGTCGCAGCCTGTGTCAGCGTCTCTGTAGACGTCTCAGTCGCTGCCGCTGTCGATTGGGGGTCTGCTGTGTTCTCTATACTTATACCAACCTTATCTGCCTCAGTCGACGTCTCAGTCAGCGTCGCAGCCTGTGTCAGCGTCTCTGTAGGCGTCTTAGTCGCTGCCGCTGTCGATTGGGGGGTCTGCTGCCTTCTTTATGCCTATATCTACCCCTATCTGCCTCATTTGTCGTCTCAGTCGGCGTCGCAGCCTCTTTCAGCGTCTCTATAGGCGTCTCAGTCGCTGCCGCTGTCGATTGGGGGGGTCTGCTGCTTTCTCTCTACCTATATCTACCCCTATCTGCCTCAGTCGGCCTCTCAGTCGGAGTCTCAGCCTCTGTCAGCGGCTCTGTAGGCGTCAAAGTCGCTGCCGCTGTCGATTGGGGGGTCTGCTGCCTTCTCTAAGCCAATATCTACCCCTATCTGCCTCAGTCGGCATATCAGTCGGCGTCGCAGCCTCTGTCAGCGCCTCTGTAGGCGTCTCAGCCGTTGCCGCTGTCGATTGGGGGGTCTGCTACCTTCTCTATGCCCATATCTACACCTATCTGCCTCAGTCGGCGTCGCAGCCTCTGTCAGCTTCTCTGTACGCGTCTCAGTCGCTGCCGCTGTCGATTGGGGGGTCGGCTGCCTTCTCTATGCTTATACTAACCTTATCTGCTTCAGTCGACGTCTCAGTCGGCGTCGCAGCCTGTGTCAGCGTCTCTGTAGGCGCCTTAGTCGCTGCCGCTGCCGATTGGGTGGTCTGCTGCCTACTCTCTGCCTATATCTACCGCTATCTGCCTCAGTAGACGTCTCAGTCGGAGTCTCAGCCTCTGTCAGAGGCTCTGTAGGCGTCTCAGTCGCTGCCGCTGCCGATTGGGGGGGTTTGCTGCCTTCTCTAAGCTAATATCTACCCCTATCTGCCTCAGTCGGCGTCTCAGTCGGCATCGCAGCCTCTATCAGCGTCTCTGTATGGATCTCAGTCGCTGCCGCTGTCGATTGGGGGGTCTGCTGCTTTCTCTCTGCCTATATCTACCCCTATCTGCCACAGTCGGCGTCTCAGTCGGAGTCTCAGCCTCTGTCAGAGGCTCTGTAGGCGTCTCAGTCACTGCCGCTGTCGATTGGGGGGTTTGTTGCCTTCTCTATGCCTATATCTACCCGTATCTGCCTCAGTCGACGTCTCAGTCGGCGTCGCAGCCTGTGACAGCGTCTCTGTAGGCGTCCTAGGTTCTGGCGCTGTCGATTGGGGGGTCTGCTGTCTTCTCTATGCCTATATCTACCCCTATCGGCCCCATTTGGCGTCTCAGTCGGCGTCGCAGCCTCTGCCAGCGTCACTGCAGGCATCTCAGTCGCTGCTGCTGCCGATTGGGGGTCTGCTGCTTACTCTCTGCCTATATCTACCCCTATCTGCCTCAGTCGGCGTCTCAGTCGGCGTCTCAGTCGGAGTCTCAGCCTCTGTCAGCAGCTCTGTAGGCATCTCAGTCGCTGCCATCTCTAAGCCAATATCTACCCCTATCTGCCTCAGTCGGCGTCTCAATCGGCGGCGCAGCCTCTTTCAGCGTCTCTGTAGGCGTCTCAGTCGCTGCCGCTGTCGATTGGGGGGTCTGCTGCTTTCTCTCTGCCTATATCTACCCCTATCTGCCTCAGTCGGCCTCTCAGTCGGAGTCTCAGCCTCTGTTAGCGGCTCTGTAGGCGTCAAAGTCGCTGCCGCTGTCGATTGGGGGGTCTGCTGCCTTCTCTAAGCCAATATCTACCCCTATCTGCCTCAGTCGGCATCTCAGTCGGCGTCGCAGCCTCTGTCAGCGCCTCTGTAGGCGTCTCAGCCGTTGCCGCTGTCGATTGGGGGGTCTGCTACCTTCTTTATGCCCATATCTACACCTATCTGCCTCAGTCGGCGTCGCAGCCTCTGTCAGCTTCTCTGTACGCGTCTCAGTCGCTGCCGCTGTCGATTGGGGGGTCTGCTGCCTTCTCTATGCTTATACTAACCTTATCTGCCTCAGTCGACGTCTCAGTCGGCGCCGCAGCCTGTGTCAGCGTCTCTGTAGGCGCCTTCGTCTCAGTCGCTGCTGCTGCCGATTGGGGGGTCTGCTGCTTACTCTCTGCCTATATCTACCCCTATCTGCCTCAGTCGGCGTCTCAGTCGGCGTCTCAGTCGGAGTCTCAGCCTCTGTCAGCGGCTCTGTAGGCATCTCAGTCGCTGCCTTCTCTAAGCCAATATGTACCCCTATCTGCCTCAGTCGGCGGCGCAGCCTCTTTCAGCGTCTCTGTAGGCGTCTCAGTCTCTGCCGCTGTCGATTGCGGGGTCTGCTGCCTTCTCTAAGCCAATATCTACCCCTATCGGCCCCATTTGGCGTCTCAGTCGGCGTCGCAGCCTCTGCCAGCGTCACTGCAGGCATCTCAGTCGCTGCTGCTGCCGATTGGGGGTCTGCTGCTTACTCTCTGCCTATATCTACCCCTCTCTGCCTCAGTCGGCCTCTCAGTCGGAGTCTCAGCCTCTGTCAGCGGCTCTGTAGGCGTCAAAGTCGCTGCCGCTGTCGATTGGGGGGTCTGCTGCCTTCTCTAAGCCAATATCTACCCCTATCTGCCTCAGTCGGCATCTCAGTCGGCGTCGCAGGCTCTGTCAGCGCCTCTGTAGGCGTCTCAGCTGTTGCCGCTGTCGATTGGGGGGTCTTCTACCTTCTCTATTCCCATATCTACACCTATCTGCCTCAGTCGGCGTCGCAGCCTGAGTCAGCGTCTCTGTAGACGTCTCAGTCGCTGCCGCTGTCGATTGGGGGGTCTGCTGTGTTCTCTATACTTATACCAACCTTATCTGCCTCAATCGACGTCTCAGTCAGCGTCGCAGCCTGTGTCAGCGTCTCTTTAGGCGTCTTAGTCGCTGCCGCTGTCGATTGGGGGGTCTGCTGCCTTCTTTATGCCTATATCTACCCCTATCTGCCTCATTTGTCGTCTCAGTCGGCGTCGCAGCCTCTTTCAGCGTCACTGCAGGCATCTCAGTCGCTGCTGCTGCCGATTGGGGGTCTGCTGCTTACTCTCTGCCTATATCTACCCCTATCTGCCTCAGTCGGCGTCTCAGTCGGCGTCTCAGTCGGAGTCTCAGCCTCTGTCAGCAGTTCTGTAGGCATCTGAGTCGCTGCCTTCTCTAAGCCAATATCTACCCCTATATGCCTCAGTCGGCGTCTCAGTCGGCGGCGCAGCCTCTTTCAGCGTCTCTGTAGGCGTCTCAGTCGCTGCCGCTGTCGATTGGGGGGTCTGCTGCTTTCTCTCTGCCTATATCTACCCCTATCTGCCTCAGTCGGCCTCTCAGTCGGAGTCTCAGCCTCTGTTAGCGGCTCTGTAGGCGTCAAAGTCGCTGCCGCTGTCGATTGGGGGGTCTGCTGCCTTCTCTAAGCCAATATCTACCCCTATCTGCCTCAGTCGGCATCTCAGTCGGCGTCGCAGCCTCTGTCAGCGCCTCTGTAGGCGTCTCAGCCGTTGCCGCTGTCGATTGGGGGGTCTGCTACCTTCTCTATGCCCATATCTACACCTATCTGCCTCAGTCGGCGTCGCAGCCTCTGTCAGCTTCTCTGTACGCGTCTCAGTCGCTGCCGCTGTCGATTGGGGGGTCTGCTGCCTTCTCTATGCTTATACTAACCTTATCTGCCTCAGTCGACGTCTCAGTCGGCGTCGCAGCCTGTGTCAGCGTCTCTGTAGGCGCCTTCGTCTCAGTCGCTGCTGCTGCCGATTGGGGGGTCTGCTGCTCACTCTCTGCCTATATCTACCCCTATCTGCCTCAGTCGGCGTCTCAGTCGGCGTCTCAGTCGGAGTCTCAGCCTCTGTCAGCGGCTCTGTAGGCATCTCAGTCGCTGCCTTCTCTAAGCCAATATGTACCCCTATCTGCCTCAGTCGGCGTCTCAGTCGGCGGCGCAGCCTCTTTCAGCGTCTCTGTAGGCGTCTCAGTCTCTGCCGCTGTCGATT
Organism: Clusia tigrina; assembly: GCA_920105625.2. NCBI lineage: Eukaryota > Metazoa > Arthropoda > Insecta > Diptera > Clusiidae > Clusia > Clusia tigrina. The sequence continues at coordinate 87,338,255 of OV050033.1, read as the reverse complement.
GGGGGGACTGCTGCTTTCTCTCTTCCTATATCTACCCCTCTCTGCCTCAGTCGGCCTCTCAGTCGGAGTCTCAACCTCTGTCAGCAGCTCTGTAGGCGTCAAAGTCGCTGCCGCTGTCGATTGGGGGGTCTGCTGCCTTCTCTAAGCCAATATCTACCCCTATCTGCCTCAGTCGGCGTCGCAGCCTGTGTCAGCGTCTCTGTAGGCGTCTTAGTCGCTGCCGCTGCCGATTGGGGGGTCTGCTGCCTACTCTCTGCCTATATCTACCCCTACCTGCCTCAGTCGGCGTCTCATTCGGAGTCTCAGCCTCTGTCAGAGGCTCTGTAGGCGTCTCAGTCACTGCCGCTGTCGATTGGGGGGTTTGCTGCCTTCTCTAAGCCAATATCTACCCCCATCTGCCTCAGTCGGCGTCTCAGTCGGCATCGCAGCCTCTTTCAGCGTCTCTGTAGGGATCTCAGTCGCTGCCGCTGTCGATTGGGGGGTCTGCTGCTTTCTCTTTGCCTATATCTACCCCTATCTGCCTCAGTCGGCGTCTCACTCGGCGTCGCAGCCTCTGTCAGCGCCTCTGTAGGCGTCTCAGTCGCTGCCGCTGTCGATTGGGGGATCTGCTACCTTCTCTATGCCCATATCTAAACCTATCTGCCTCAGTGGGCGTCGCAGCCTCTGTCAGCTTCTCTGTTGGCGTCTCAGTCACTGCCGCTGTCGATTGGGGGGGTCTGCTGCCTTCTCTATGCCTATATCTACCCCTATCTGCCTCAGTCGACGTGTCAGTCGGCGTCGCAGCCTGTGACAGCGTCTCTGTAGGCGTCTTAGGTTCTGGCGCTGTCGATTGGGGGGTCTGCTGCCTTCTTTATGCCTATATCTACCCCTATCTGCCTCAGTCGGCGTCGCAGCCTCTGGCAGCATCTCTGTAGGCGTCTCAATCGCTGGCGCTGTTCATTGGGGGGTTTGCTGCCTTCTCTATGCCCATACATACCCTTATCTGCCTCAGTCGACGTCGCAGCCTCTGTCAGCGCCTCTGTAGGCGTGTCAGTCGCTGGCGCTGTCGATTGGGTGGTCTGCTGCCTTCTCTATGCCTATATCTACCCCTACCTGCCTCAGTCGGCGTCTCAGTCGGCGTCGCAGCCTCTGGCAGCATCTCTGTAGGCGTCTCAATCGCTGCCGCTGTCCATTGGGGGGTTTGCTGCCTTCTCTATGCCTATACATACACTTATCTGCCTCAGTCGACGTCGCAGCCTCTGTCAGCGCCTCTGTAGGCGTGTCAGTCGCTGGCGCTGTCGATTGGGTGGTCTGCTGCCTTCTCTATACCTATATCTACCCCTACCTGCCTCAGTCGGCGTCTCAGTCGGCGTCGCAGCCTCTGCCAGCGTCACTGCAGGCGTCTCAGTCGCTGCCGCTGTCGATTGGGCGGTCTGCTGCTTACTCTCTGCCTATATCTACCCCTATCTGCCTCAGTCGACGTCTCAGTCGGAGTCTCAGCCTCTGTCAGCGGCTCTGTAGGCGTCTCAGTCGCTGCCGCTGTCGATTGGGGGGGGTCTGCTGCCTTCTCTAAGCCAATATCTACCCCTATCCGCATCAGTCGCCGTCGCAGCCTCTTTCAGCGTCACTGCAGGCGTCTCAGTCGCTGCCGCTGTCGATTGGGGGGTCTGCTGCTTTCTCTCTGCCTATATCTACCCCTATCTGCCTCAGTCGGCCTCTCAGTCGGAGTCTCAGCCTCTGTCAGCGGCTCTGTTGGCGTCTCAGTTGCTGCCGCTGTCGTTTGGGGGGTCTGCTGCCTTCTGTAAGCCAATATGTACCCCTATCTGCCTCAGTGGGCGTCTCAGTCGGCATCGCAGCCTCTTTCAGCGCCTCTATAGGCGTCTCAGTCGCTGCCGCTGTCGATTGGGGGGTCTGCTGCCTTCTCTATGCCTATATCTACCCCTATCTGCCTCAGTAGGCGTTTCAGTCGGAGTCTCAGTCGGCATCTCAGTCAGCATCGCAGCCTCTGTAAGCGTCTCTGTAGGCATATCAGTCGCTGCCGCTGTCGAGTGGGGTGTCTGCTGCCTTCTCTATGCCTATATCTGCTCCTCTCTGCCTCAGTCGGCGTCTCAGTCGGCGTCGCAGACTCTGTCAGCTTCTCTCTAGGCGCCTCAGTCACCGCCGCTGTCGAATGAGAGGTCTGCTGCCTTCTCTATGCCCATATCTGCCCCTATCTGCCTCAGTCGGCATCTCAATCGCCGTCGCAGCCTCTGTCACCGTCTCTGTAGGCGTCTCAGCCGTTGGTGCTGTCGATTGGGGGAGTCTGCTGCCTTCTCTATGCCTATATATGCTCCTCTCTGCCCCAGTCGGCGTCTCAGTCGGCGTCGCAGCCTCTGTCAGCGTCTCTGTAGACGTCTCAGTCGCTGCCGCTGTCGATTGGGGGGTCTGCTGAGTTCTCTATGCTTATACCAACCTTATCTGCCTCAGTCGACTTCTCAGTCAGCGTCGCAGCCTGTGTCAGCGTCTCTGTAGGCGTCTTAGTCGCTGCTGCTGTCGATTGGGGGGTCTGCTGCCTTCTTTATGCCTATATCTACCCCTATCTGCCTCATTTGTCGTCTCAGTCGGCGTCGCAGCCTCTTTCAGCGTCTCTGTAGGCGTCTCAGTCGCTGCCGCTGTCGATTGGGGGGGGGTGTGCTGCTTTCTCTCTGCCTATATCTACCCCTATCTGCCTCAGTCGGCCTCTCAGTCGGAGTCTCAGCCTCTGTCAGCGGCTCTGTAGGCGTCAAAGTCGCTGCCGCTGTCGATTGGGGGGTCTGCTGCCTTCTCTAAGCCAATATCTACCCCTATCTGCCTCAGTCGGCATCTCAGTCGGCGTCGCAGCCTCTGTCAGCGCCTCTGTAGGCGTCTCAGCCGTTGCCGCTGTCGATTGGGGGGTCTGCTACCTTCTCTATGCCCATATCTACACCTATCTGCCTCAGTCGGCGTCGCAGCCTCTGTCAGCTTCTCTGTACGCGTCTCAGTCGCTGCCGCTGTCGATTGGGGGGTCTGCTGCCTTCTCTATGCTTATACTAACCTTATCTGCCTCAGTCGACGTCTCAGTCGGCGTCGCAGCCTGTGTCAGCGTCTCTGTAGGCGCCTTAGTCGCTGCCGCTGCCGATTGGGTGGTCTGCTGCCTACTCTCTGCCTATATCTACCCCTATCTGCCTCAGTCGACGTCTCAGTCGGAGTCTCAGCCTCTGTCAGAGGCTCTGTAGGCGTCTCAGTCGCTGCCGCTGCCGATTGGGGGGGTTTGCTGCCTTCTCTAAGCTAATATCTACCCCTATCTGCCTCAGTCGGCGTCTCAGTCGGCATCGCAGCCTCTATCAGCGTCTCTGTATGGATCTCAGTCGCTGCCGCTGTCGATTGGGGGGTCTGCTGCTTTCTCTCTGCCTATATCTACCCCTATCTGCCACAGTCGGCGTCTCAGTCGGAGTCTCAGCCTCTGTCAGAGGCTCTGTAGGCGTCTCAGTCACTGCCGCTGTCGATTGGGGGGTTTGTTGCCTTCTCTATGCCTATATCTACCCGTATCTGCCTCAGTCGACGTCTCAGTCGGCGTCGCAGCCTGTGACAGCGTCTCTGTAGGCGTCCTAGGTTCTGGCGCTGTCGATTGGGGGGTCTGCTGTCTTCTCTATGCCTATATCTACCCCTATCGGCCCCATTTGGCGTCTCAGTCGGCGTCGCAGCCTCTGCCAGCGTCACTGCAGGCATCTCAGTCGCTGCTGCTGCCGATTGGGGGTCTGCTGCTTACTCTCTGCCTATATCTACCACTATCTGCCTCAGTCGGCGTCTCAGTCGGCGTCTCAGTCGGAGTCTCAGCCTCTGTCAGCAGCTCTGTAGGCATCTCAGTCGCTGCCTTCTCTAAGCCAATATCTACCCCTATCTGAATCAGTCGGCGTCTCAGTCGGCGGCGCAGCCTCTTTCAGCGTCTCTGTAGGCGTCTCAGTCGCTGCCGCTGTCGATTGGGGGTCTGCTGCTTTCTCTCTGCCTATATCTACCCCTATCTACCTCAGTCGGCCTCTCAGTCGGAGTCTCAGCCTCTGTTAGCGGCTCTGTAGGCGTCAAAGTCGCTGCCGCTGTCGATTGGGGGGTCTGCTGCCTTCTCTAAGCCAATATCTACCCCTATCTGCCTCAGTCGGCATCTCAGTCGGCGTCGCAGCCTCTGTCAGCGCCTCTGTAGGCGTCTCAGCCGTTGCCGCTGTCGATTGGGGGGGTCTGCTATATTCTCTATGCCCATATCTACACCTATCTGCCTCAGTCGGCGTCGCAGCCTCTGTCAGCATCTCTGTACGCGTCTCAGTCGCTGCCGCTGTCGATTGGGGGGTCTGCTGCCTTCTCTATGCTTATACTAACCTTATCTGCCTCAGTCGACGTCTCAGTCGGCGTCGCAGCCTGTGTCAGCGTCTCTGTAGGCGCCTTCGTCTCAGTCGCTGCTGCTGCCGATTGGGGGGTCTGCTGCTTACTCTCTGCCTATATCTACCCCTATCTGCCTCAGTCGGCGTCTCAGTCGGCGTCTCAGTCGGAGTCTCAGCCTCTGTCAGCGGCTCTGTAGGCATCTCAGTCGCTGCCTTCTCTAAGCCAATATGTACCCCTATCTGCCTCAGTCGGCGTCTCAGTCGGCGGCGCAGCCTCTTTCAGCGTCTCTGTAGGCGTCTCAGTCTCTGCCGCTGTCGATTGGGGGGACTGCTGCTTTCTCTCTTCCTATATCTACCCCTCTCTGCCTCAGTCGGCCTCTCAGTCGGAGTCTCAGCCTCTGTAAGCAGCTCTGTAGGCGTCAAAGTCGCTGCCGCTGTCGATTGGGGGGTCTGCTGCCTTCTCTAAGCCAATATCTACCCCTATCTGCCTCAGTCGGCGTCGCAGCCTGTGTCAGCGTCTCTGTAGGCGTCTTAGTCGCTGCCGCTGCCGATTGGGGGGTCTGCTGCCTACTCTCTGCCTATATCTACCCCTACCTGCCTCAGTCGGCGTCTCATTCGGAGTCTCAGCCTCTTTCAGAGGCTCTGTAGGCGTCTCAGTCACTGCCGCTGTCGATTGGGGGGTTTGCTGCCTTCTCTAAGCCAATATCTACCCCCATCTGCCTCAGTCGGCGTCTCAGTCGGCATCGCAGCCTCTTTCAGCGTCTCTGTAGGGATCTCAGTCGCTGCCGCTGTCGATTGGGGGGTCTGCTGCTTTCTCTCTGCCTATATCTACCCCTATCTGCCTCAGTCGGCGTCTCACTCGGCGTCGCAGCCTCTGTCAGCGCCTCTGTAGGCGTCTCAGTCGCTGCCGCTGTCGATTGGGGGGTCTGCTACCTTCTCTATGCCCATATCTAAACCTATCTGCCTCAGTGGGCGTCGCAGCCTCTGTCAGCTTCTCTGTTGGCGTCTCAGTCACTGCCGCTGTCGATTGGGGGGGTCTGCTGCCTTCTCTATGCCTATATCTACCCCTATCTGCCTCAGTCGACGTGTCAGTCGGCGTCGCAGCCTGTGACAGCGTCTCTGTAGGCGTCTTAGGTTCTGGCGCTGTCGATTGGGGGGTCTGCTGCCTTCTTTATGCCTATATCTACCCCTATCTGCCTCAGTCGGCGTCGCAGCCTCTGGCAGCATCTCTGTAGGCGTCTCAATCGCTGGCGCTGTTCATTGGGGGGTGTTGTGAGCTAAAATCAAGCTGCCTGCGCGTAGTGTCTCACAGCATCGACTCCTAACAGATGCCACACATTCTGTGTGATTAGCATGTGCTAAAGTTACATAAGAAAGCACATATTTTTAGGGTGCGAGTATTTAGAATTAATATTACCTATGTAATACTTATTATGTAAACTTTTAGGGTGCTACAGTTTTGCAGTCGAGCCACCGAATGGCATTCAAAGTTAGAATGCACCATCAACATTTCAGATTGGCGTAGGTCAGTTGGCTTGATCAACTGACACCAATTAACAGGTGCGAAACTGGAACACCAGAAAGGTCAGTTTTTGTATTGTAATTATGAATTGTAAATAGTATATAAGAGTTAGTATTCTAAGTAATAGAGGCTGGTTATTTTAAACGTAAAAAGAGTGCAGTGATTATTTAACGAAGTGGCTTAGGCTTTTCAGATACACGCGCGCAGCAGAAGGACGTCCCCCGTCAAACAAGGACAATACCCCAACATTTTGGCGCAGCCGGTCTAAAGGACCTATTGGAGTAATCCCAGGGCAAGGAACCCTGAAGCAGAGAGGCATCCTGCAACGAATTCGAAGGACCTCATCGAAGGACACTGTGGAATAAAGATGACATCGAAAAAAATTTGGGTGAGTAGAGTGTATAATAGCGTAATCTAAGTAGATACTTCTGCGACCCTGAAGGCGCCGTAGCGCTGGTCAAAGAAGTTGCAACCTACAGGCGCGTTTGCGCTGTTGCACGCAGCTTTGAATGGCAACCATAAACCGTCAGTATGATCGGACGGTCTATGTATGTTCATCCTAGCTGTGAGGATTTTTTTTGTAGGGGATTTGAATTTGTTTGTCGTGAGGGACATTTATATTGTTTATAAGGCCATGTGGTCTATGTTGAGAAAGTTAAATTGTTTTTGTATTGTTTAAATTCTGAAGTTCTGAATTTTTCTTGTTTGATTTAAATGATTGGCTTTTGAGCTTAGGGTATTAGGCAAAAATATTTCAAGAGGTGTTTACAACACGTGTTGTTGCATCAAAGTTTTTTGTAGTTCGGAAACTACGATTTGCGTAGCAATGTTGAAGAAAACATTTAAATGCTATTATTATGTGGCGCATACGTTACGGGTTTATTTTTAAATATGGATTCAAATTTCCGGGAATGAATCAAGACACTTTTGCCGGTAAATCAAATTGCGGTTTTTACAAACATATGGCCATTGGGAGTATTAAAGATGGTGAGTGGAAAACAAGGAGTATTTGTGAAGAAGTCAAGGACCAATTTGCTTTGATGGAAGGACTTAATGGACGCCGGTAGACAGCGGAACTTTGTGATGGAAAACAAGTATAGCAGAATATGCATATAAAGATAGAATTTACGGTGGAATTTTTTTTTTTTAAATAAATTTGTATTTATCAATAAGTAAGATGGAATAAAATATTGGGATAAGTTAATAACAAGTTTTAACAATTATTGGATTTTTATTTGTAATTGGGATACGCCATCTGTTCTGGCATTTGGGATATGACGAAGGAAGCGCAAGGATTACTGCTGAGGCAGGAGCAAATTGGCGAAGCGATTGAAGAACTGGTCCGTAACTTTAAGAAAGACGGCAGTTTACGTAAGGACAACGTGTATTACCGCAAGCGAATAACACAGTTGCAAGATCTGGGGAGAGAGTTCAACAATAATCACGGACTGTTGTTGCCTCACGCAGTTGAGTACGGCAAGGGAAAATATTTTGCGGAAAATTACGCAGACTACGTAAATAGTCTGGTCAACGAATGGGCAGATACATTTAGTTCTGAATTAGAAGGACTAGGGCAACAAGCAGTGAGTTTGGTTTCGCCAGACGAGGAAGTAAGGAACAGATTGAAATCAATGCAGTCAGAGGTGGAACTGTTTACTGGGAAAATAGTTGACCAGTTCGAAGCGAGTACGAGCAGGGAAGAAGCTCAGGAATTGTGGAAGCAGGCGAATGCCGGAGGAGCTGTGTCACCATTGGAAGTAGCGGATCAAGCCTTTACGGCAATCCAAAGAAGAACAGAAGAAAAGTTATTCAGTTTTCATAAGAAAACAGAAGATTTGAGAGCACAAAAAGAGTATCTTGAGAAGAAGGTAAAGGAACTTTCTCAGAGATTGACGGAAACAGAGGAAGCAGCAACGCTGTTGGAAAAGGAGTGTGCGGAATTGAAAAGAGGACGGGTGACCAATAGGACCTCACTGAATAGGGAGAGATCAAAATCAGCATCAGCTGGATTTACGCAGACAGTATTGACATTGCCTCCGGAAGTACGTTGGCCGGAGTATTTAACACCAGAAGGGATAAGCCGCATGGTAAAGCCAAAATTAGTACTTAATGAAGAAAGGCAAGCGGAATTTTTGTTTGACGCATCTGAAATCGGGGTCGAGCCTTTTTCTCCAGAACGTCCGGTAACTAATAAAAATAAGGGATATCCGCCAAAAGAGCCAGAAGCAGTAATGGTACAGGAAAAGCCCAATACTGTGGACAATATTTCGCCTGTACGAACAAACGATCGAAGACTAATTAGTTTGAGTCCGTCATTGGTCAATTACCTCTCAGATCCGGGAGAAGTGAATCTAAGAACCACCCACAAAGATAGCGCTCCAGTTTTACCGGTCATAAGTAAAACAAAAATACGCAAAATGGGTATAGAGGAGATTTCAAAGACAGTGGCCAGGCTAGTACCTGTGTTTACTGGTGCAGCTTCAGAAGATTTACGGTCAGAAGTTAACAGATTCATTCAAGGTTGTGAGCTTGCAAAGCGAAGCATAAGCCCTGATGAGTTGCAGGATTTCTTCGACTGTGTTAAGCAAAGATTATTTGGAGACGCGTACAACCTTGTGTTGCTAAAGCAATTCGCCAGTGTGGACGAGCTTTACGGTCTTATAAGGAGAACTTATCTGAAGGAGAGATCTTTGGAAGACATAACCCAAGAAATAAGAATCGGGAAGCAGCTGGCAAGTGAAGACATACGTGCCTTTGCCAGGCGTTTAGAGTCACTTCAGATGATGGCCCAGGAAATAATCAGGAATAAGTACAATGGCATTGGAGATACAGCGTTATTACACGAAGTTGACGAGTCGGTATTGACAACTTTCGTGGTGGGGCTCCGCAACTCCGTTCTAAAGATTCATATGCTGAATAGCAGAACAGGATCTCTGGAGGAATTAGTAGAAGAAGCGATTAGAGCACAAGTTCTCGTGGAACGGAGTACGGCTGGGTTAGGTGAGGTACACATGTTGGAAAATAGACAGGACATGTTCACCGCCGCTGTCGTGAACAGAGATGGAAATAATTACGTCCCAAACATATACAGAGGAGCATATAATCCCGGTGTCTCCGACAGCAGAGCCGCGAATCCGAGAAATCCGTACAGGGGGTTTGTACAGAGGGCACCCAAATGTTCGTTCTGCCGTAAGCATGGTCATACAAGGGATGAGTGCATTACACGCAAAAATACGCCCTACTGTATGGAGTGCCAAACATATGGTCATGAGGCAAGTAGACAGTGCCATGGAGACACAGAATGGAATCAGAGTAAAAGGCAGCCAGCTACGAGGCGCCCGGTTGCACCCTTGAGGGACAGCAGGGGTAACTTCAGTAGTCCCAGAGTTAATTCAACAGAAGGAATTAACCAAGGAAGAAATCCTTTCAAAACTGGGAGTGGTCAGCAGCAACCAAATTGGAATTCCAAAAGTGAACCAAAAATACGCAACACCCAACAGGGGTTGAGATGCTTCTCATGTGGACAGATGGGACATCGGGCAGCGGAATGCAGGGATAGACAATCCCAACAAAGGAACCAGGGAAACTTCCAGCGGCCCAGTCGAGGCCAGTAGACTGGAAAGCCAAAAGAAAGAGAGTAATAATAAGGCCGGAAATACGTGGGACTAGTAATGTAGGAACTACAGTCCAGGAGAAGGAGGAGCAGGAGGCTCTCCAGTATCACGAAGAGTTAGGGAACGGATACACGTCCATATTGGGAACAAAAGGAGGTTGCTTCGCTATGAGCAGGATAGGTGATGCCTTCATCGAGATACCCTGCGAGGAGGCAGCGAGTGGAAAGCTAGTGCTATTAGTAGATTCAGGAGCGGACACTAGCCTCGTAAAATCTAGTGTTTTACGAAAGGGGCTAGACATTAATCAAAGGGACTTAAGAACGCTTAACGGAGCGTTTGGAGGGTGCATTAGGACTTTGGGGTCGCTCAGAATAGGGCACAGTGGAGTTAAAGGTATGAGTTTTAGAGTGCACGCAGTGGAAGTGGATAGGAAAGGTATCCCGGCTGATGGGATAATTGGCCGCGATAATCTTTGGGGACGCACCATACTGGATGCGCTCGACAAGCAGTTATCATTCTATGATAACAATAAGCATAGAATCCTTACTTTTCCATTAATGTCATGGCAGGAAGGAACCGTGAGTAAGGTTAAGAATTGTATGGAGGTAGTGAATGCAAGGTCAACCAGAGTAGTTACTATGCATGTAAATACGAAACTTAGGACTGTTGTTTTACACAAGCAGCAGCTAGCGGAGGGCGTATATATGGGGGAAACCATAACGCACGTTGACAAGGGTAAGGTATACGCTTGCGTACTCAATGCATCGGAAAAGGACTACTTGATGGAGGAGGATTTTAGGCCCAAGTTCACTAGCTATGATAATTTTAAGGAACCGAATTATAGATCGGTGAATCAGATTAAGCAGGTAGATATAAGAAAAAGAATGGAGAGGGTGCTAGAATCCTTGAAGTTAGACCCAAGCGTGAATTCAGAAGAGAAGGCATCAATAGAAGCCATTTGTGCGTCATTCCATGACATATTTTTGCTGGAAGGAGACCAGCTAACGTATACACCAGAGGTAGAGCATGAAATACCTACTAGGGTGGATCAAGCACCGATTAACCAGAAACAGTACAGATTGCCGCAAGCCCACAAAGATGAGGTAAATATGCAAGTGGAGGGAATGTTGAAAGATAACATTATTTCGCCGAGTATCTCGCCTTGGAATTCACCAATAATTTTGGTGCCAAAGAAGGGAGGTGCTCAGGGTCAGAAGAAGTGGAGAATGGTCGTTGATTTTAGGAAATTGAACGACGCCACTATCAAGCAAGTGTTCCCAATTCCAAGGATAGAGGAAATTCTGGATCAATTGGGGCATAGTAGATATTTTTCTACACTTGATTTAGCGAGTGGCTACCACCAAGTTCTGGTGGATACCCAAGATAAGCAGAAAACCGCGTTCAGCACCGGTTTAGGCCATTACGAGTTCAATAGGATGCCGTTTGGATTAACAGGAGCACCGGCTACCTTCCAACGGCTAATGAACCATGTGCTAACAGGCTTACAAGGGTTAGATTGTTTTGTGTATCTCGATGATATTGTAATTTATGGGAAGAACTTGCAGCAGCATTCGCAACGCTTGCGCAAGGTGCTCCAGAAATTGCGAGAACACAACTTGAAATTGAACACGGAGAAGTGTCAATTTTTGCGAAGAGAGGTGGTTTATTTAGGCCATCGTTGCTCAGAAGCAGGAGCACTGCCTGACCCGCAGAAGGTGGAATGCGTTAAAAATCTAGCGATTCCGAGAAACAGAAAGGAAGTGCAAGCATTCCTAGGACTAGTGAACTATTATAGAAAGTTCGTGGAAGGACTAGCCGGAATTGCTTTGCCCATTAATAAGTTGCTACGAAAAGAAGCAAAGTTCGAATGGACAGAGAGATGTCAGCAAGCATTCGAGAGGCTAAAGGAGATAATTAGCTCGCCACCAATTTTGGCATACCCCGACTTTGAGCAAACTTTTTTGTTGACCACTGATGCTAGCAATGAAGCATTAGGGGCAGTATTGTCACAAGGGGAAGTCGGTGATGACCGACCAATAGCATTCGCAAGCAGAGCGCTTAGCGACACGGAGAAGAGATACTCCACAATAGAGAAGGAATTTCTAGCCATAGTGTGGGCTACGAAGAATTTTAGAGCATATCTGCTAGGACGCCCATTTAAGATATATACTGATCACCAGCCGTTGAGAGGCATAGCCAATTTGAAAGACCAAACGTCTAGGCTAGCCAGGTTCAGACACAAATTGTCTGAGTATGATTTTGAAATCATATACAAACCTGGGAGGAAGAATCTGAATGCGGACGCACTCAGCAGAGTACCGCAGGCACAGAAGGTATCAGTAGTGCAAACAAGGTCCAAAGCACGGTCGGATAAGGAGAAGGCCGAGAGGATACAGAAGGACAAAGTTGATGCTACAAGAGATGTTAGCAATGCGGGTTTCGATACCAATGAGCAAGCAGCCAGTAGTGTGGAATGGCTGAAGGATATAAAGGATATCCAGGCTGTGTTAAAGGGTTTCCATGATTCACCTCTAGGTGGACACCAGGGATTCTGGAAAACCCATGACAGAATTAGGCGAGTATACGGATGGAAAGGTATGCTCAAGGACATAAAAAAATACGTAAGAAGTTGCCCAAAGTGCCAGGCCAACAAAAGTTCAAGGCTAACAAAGATGCCCATGGTATTAACGGACACACCAAAGCAACCATTTGATAAGGTTCATATGGATATTGTAGGTATTTTACCTGAGACAGTTTCGGGAAATAAATACATTTTGACGTTCCAAGATGATTTCTCAAAGTATATGGCGTGCGTGGCTATACCCGATGCTGAAGCAGGTACGGTGGCCAAGGCTTTCTTTGATGAAATAATAGCACGTTACAACATACCTAAGGTTTTGATAACCGACAATGGTTCAAATTTCGTATCAAAACTATTCTCAGAAACGTGTAAAATGCTGGGAATCAAGAAGTTGCACATAACACCATATCATCCACAGGCGAATGGCTCACTGGAACGTAGTCATCGACCTCTGGCCGAGTACTTGCGCAGTTTTGCCAAGGAAGACGGCTCGAATTGGGATCAATGGTTAACCACTGCAATGCATGTACACAATAATACGGTACATGTATCAACGAAGCAAACTCCGTTCAGGACGCTCTACGGGTTTGATTTTAATATGCCAGCAAATCTGAAGCGCAAATGTGCGCCAGTGTACAATGCTGATGACCCGAATAAAGTGCAAAAGTATCAGCTACAGCGAGCGCACGAGTTGGTCAGAGAAAATCAGGATTGCGCTAAACGAGTAGCCAGGGAGGCCTATAACAAGGTACTAAACCCAGTCGTTTTGAACGTGGGTGATCAGGTACTCATGAGGAATCAGGCTAGGAGAAACAAATTCTCACCTGTGTGGATAGGTCCGTATGTAGTAGCAGAGATCCGAAGCCCAGTTACAACAGTCGTAACGATTAAGGGAAAAAATAAAAAGCTACATAATAATTTGTTGAAATTATTCCACGTTAGACCGCACACCTAGATTCATGTGTTGACAGTGTTTTACAAGTGTAAACACAAGAATAACAACGTAAACATGTACGTGTGTATATCGGATAACACACAGCTCCGATTCTCAAAGTCAAGGCCAGTAGAAGTGTGCCACTTAAAATCGAGCGATTAAAGTTGACGTAATAAAAGTGCTTATTATGCACTGTGGCCGAACGAAGCATAGTAGGGAAAAATATTTTTTTTAAAATAATGATAAATATTGCACGTAATTAAAAAATAAAATAAAATAATAAGACAGTCGTGGGTAAGTAATATAAAACTTAACTTCAAATATGTATGTACATACGTACATACGGCGGTTAATGAAATGAAAGGAGTAGCGCCGGCACCGTTGGTGAAGTAAATATATATGTATGTATGTAACTGTATAATATACAGAATGAATGTACGAGGGAATATTTAAAGAAGTAAGTATTCTAGTTATAGGAATGGGTATGGCCATATAAGTAAGTATGTAGGGACATATGATTAGGAATTGGGAATTTGCAGATACTGCAGTATATGTAGATATACTCGTACATAGGTTTTAACTGTTAATTGATTAGGAAATTAGCGTATGGAAATTTGAATAAATGTATATGTTGGGATATAAAAAAAAAGTATAGGTTGATTGGGAAAATAAGCAATTAATTCTAGGTAATTTAAAGCGCCTTGAATGTATGTATGTATTCATATACGGGCTAATTACAGGATGGAAAATAGAATCGTTAATGGATGTATACATATCAGGCTAGAAGTAAATTTAAATAAAAAGTAATTGTATGCGATGAAAGGTATGGTCATGCAATGGACAAAGTTTTGACACAAACGGGTTTATCTTAAATATTCTGGTTTTTGTCGGAGGGCCAATGAATTGGTTCAAAGTTGAAATGAGTGATAACTCACGTGTTGAAAAAGAGCACGAAAAATTAATCAGAGCAAAACTGATGCCCTATATGGCTATGAAAACGCATAGTCCAGTCCTCTTTTCCTCCAGGATACGGTAGCGAATCCGATAATGTGAGGGGAGAAGACGAGTGGATGGCAAATTGAATGATATAGCATTCAATTATAAAAAAAGCATGTTGTAGAAATATTGTTTTTTGGAATAGCTTATGTTTAAAAAAAGTTATAAATTAAAAAATTATAATCTGTGCAAAGTTCACATTAGAATCAAAAGTAGTTTAGAAAATAATTAGAGTTACAAAAATTAATTATTTAAAATATAAATTTGTAATAAAAAAAAACAAAAATCATACTAAATTTGAAAATTATACCCAAGAGTATATATAGTACATATAGTGTATTTATTTAAATGTTATATAATTTTTAAATTCATTTATTAAGTTGACTTTGAAATGTTCGGCAAAAATTAAACATAGAAGAAATATCAAACTAAAATGTATACTAGAAAATTAAGAAAATTATTATAGGTGTTCTCTATATAGCTCTGATGATGTGAAGCGAAGCAGGAAGTTCCGGGAAAAGCGGATATCGGAAGGCGGTGCGGACTAAGGGACCAACATAGTATTTGGAAAGATGCGTTTTTGAAAAACAAAGATTTTTGGCAGTTATCTAAGGTTTGTGACCCCAAAGATGCCAACATATTAGATTGGGGATGAATGGCGACGGATGTAATTTTAATTTTGCGAAACGGCATATGGCCGCAGCATTTGAATGCGTTGTGGATAAGTTATTGACAAGCAACGAAAAAAGAATAAGTTTCCTTGCGGAGTCATGTTTTGAATTGGACAATTATAGTACAATGTCCACCGAGTGTATCACGATCTCAACAGAATCGATTTTGGAGAAGTTGAAGATGGGTAAAAGCTTAAGGTGGGTGACTGAAACCACCACCAAATATAATAAGCAGAGGAAATTTGGCTCACGGAAGTTAATTGCTTCATTGAAGTGTATGTCCAATCTAGAGTATGAACATATGGAATATGATTTACATAGGAAATATGATTTAATACAAGAGGACACAGAGACTGGTTACCGATCAGAGTACACAAATTACGTCATTAAATGTGTGTCTCAGAGAAATACCGATTGTCTCCACATCAAAGCCAAACGATGTCAAATACCATTATGAGGAAGCTCAAGAGAAACACTTCCACCATAAAACGCATTGCTGCAAAGGAAGAAGGTGTATTGTAATCTCTCATGTATTCCAAATGCTTTTTACAAGTTGAATACTATAAGCAGAGGCAGTACCACTTACAGCCGTGGGGCACACTATATAAATGGAAAGAAGAAGGCCACTAAAAGCAAAGTTTTAATGGCCAACCAGATCGCCAACCTATAACATCTTTGTACGTACTGATCCAGAAAGAAGGGAGGGGTATGCAGAGTTCATCGAGGGATTTCACTCCGTCAACGGCAGCCGTCAACCGGATCAGCAGATAGCAGAAGTATAACGTAATATTTTAGATATAAATCTCATAGTAGAATATAAGATCTTAAGTATAGGATTAATTGTATTATCGCTAGTTGTTGAAAATTGTATATACCAGTGAGAAAAGAGTCGATGAAAGACCAAATATAAAAAGGGGAATATAGAAAAAAAAGATAGAAATAAAAGAACAGAATAAAACAAAGAAAAAAAAAGGAGAAAAAAAAGATAGAAAAAAAGGAACAAAATAAAACAAAAGAGGAAAAAAGAAAAGAACACAAAAGTAAAAAGAAAAGAATACAACAATTGAACCCAAATAAGGCGAATTTGAAAAAAGAAAAAAACTATACATATGTACTATAGGTTTAAGAAAATGCACAGATAGTTTAAAGTGCAGAAAAAAGAAAAATACTGTAAGATTCATTAGAAGTTAGTTGCACTAACTTCTTTTAGAAAGAGGGGAGGGATGTTGTGAGCTAAAATCAAGCTGCCTGCGCGTAGTGTCTCACAGCATCGACTCCTAACAGATGCCACACATTCTGTGTGATTAGCATGTGCTAAAGTTACATAAGAAAGCACATATTTTTAGGGTGCGAGTATTTAGAATTAATATTACCTATGTAATACTTATTATGTAAACTTTTAGGGTGCTACAGTTTTGCAGTCGAGCCACCGAATGGCATTCAAAGTTAGAATGCACCATCAACATTTCAGATTGGCGTAGGTCAGTTGGCTTGATCAACTGACACCAATTAACAGGTGCGAAACTGGAACACCAGAAAGGTCAGTTTTTGTATTGTAATTATGAATTGTAAATAGTATATAAGAGTTAGTATTCTAAGTAATAGAGGCTGGTTATTTTAAACGTAAAAAGAGTGCAGTGATTATTTAACGAAGTGGCTTAGGCTTTTCAGATACACGCGCGCAGCAGAAGGACGTCCCCCGTCAAACAAGGACAATACCCCAACAGGGGTTTGCTGCCTTCTCTATGCCCATACATACCCTTATCTGCCTCAGTCGACGTCGCAGCCTCTGTCAGCGTCTCTGTAGGCGTGTCAGTCGCTGGCGCTGTCGATTGGGTGGTCTGCTGCCTTCTCTATGCCTATATCTACCCCTACCTGCCTCAGTCGGCGTCTCAGTCGGCGTCGCAGCCTCTGGCAGCATCTCTGTAGGCGTCTCAATCGCTGCCGCTGTCCATTGGGGGGTTTGCTGCCTTCTCTATGCCTATACATACCCTTATCTGCCTCAGTCGACGTCGCAGCCTCTGTCAGCGCCTCTGTAGGCGTGTCAGTCGCTGGCGCTGTCGATTGGGTGGTCTGCTGCCTTCTCTATACCTATATCTACCCCTACCTGCCTCAGTCGGCGTCTCAGTCGGCGTCGCAGCCTCTGCCAGCGTCACTGCAGGCGTCTCAGTCGCTGCCGCTTTCGATTGGGGGTCTGCTGCTTTCTCTCTGCCTATATCTACCCCTATCTGCATCAGTCGCCGTCGCAGCCTCTTTCAGCGTCACTGCAGGCGTCTCAGTCGCTGCCGCTGTCGATTGGGGGGTCTGCTGCTTTCTCTCTGCCTATATCTACCCCTATCTGCCTCAGTCGGCATCGCAGCCTCTTTCAGCGTCTCTGTAGGGATCTCAGTCGCTGCCGCTGTCGGTTGGGGGGTCTGCTGCTTTCTCTCTGCCTATATCTACCCCTATCTGCCTCAGTCGGCGTCTCACTCGGCGTCGCAGCCTCTGTCAGCGCCTCTGTAGGCGTCTCAGTCGCTGCCGCTGTCGATTGGGGGGTCTGCCACCTTCTCTATGCCCATATCTAAACCTATCTGCCTCAGTGGGCGTCGCAGCCTCTGTCAGCTTCTCTGTTGGCGTCTCAGTCACTGCCGCTGTCGATTGGGGGGGGTCTGCTGCCTTCTCTATGCCTATATCTACCCCTATCTGCCTCAGTCGACGTGTCAGTCGGCATCGCAGCCTGTGACAGCGTCTCTGTAGGCGTCTTAGGTTCTGGCGCTGTCGATTGGGGGGTCTGCTGCCTTTTTTATGCCTATATCTACCCCTATCTGCCTCAGTCGGCGTCGCAGCCTCTGGCAGCATCTCTGTAGGCGTCTCAATCGCTGGCGCTGTTCATTGGGGGGTTTGCTGCCTTCTCTATGCCCATACATACCCTTATCTGCCTCAGTCGACGTCGCAGCCTCTGTCAGCGCCTCTGTAGGCGTGTCAGTCGCTGGCGCTGTCGATTGGGTGGTCTGCTGCCTTCTCTATGCCTATATCTACCCCTACCTGCCTCAGTCGGCGTCTCAGTCGGCGTCGCAGCCTCTGGCAGCATCTCTGTAGGCGTCTCAATCGCTGCCGCTGTCCATTGGGGGGTTTGCTGCCTTCTCTATGCCTATACATACCCTTATCTGCCTCAGTCGACGTCGCAGCCTCTGTCAGCGCCTCTGTAGGCGTGTCAGTCGCTGGCGCTGTCGATTGGGTGGTCTGCTGCCTTCTCTATACCTATATCTACCCCTACCTGCCTCAGTCGGCGTCTCAGTCGGCGTCTCAGTCGGCGTCGCAGCCTCTGCCAGCATCACTGCAGGCGTCTCAGTCGCTGCCGCTTTCGATTGGGGGTCTGCTGCTTTCTCTCTGCCTATATCTACCCCTATCTGCATCAGTCGCCGTCGCAGCCTCTTTCAGCGTCACTGCAGGCGTCTCAGTCGCTGCCGCTGTCGATTGGGGGGTCTGCTGCTTTCTCTCTGCCTATATCTACCCCTATCTGCCTCAGTCGGCCTCTCAGTCGGAGTCTCAGCCTCTGTCAGCGGCTCTGTTGGCGTCTCAGTTGCTGCCGCTGTCGTTTGGGGGTCTGCTGCCTTCTGTAAGCCAATATGTACCCCTATCTGCCTCAGTGGGCGTCTCAGTCGGCATCGCAGCCTCTTTCAGAGTCTCTATAGGCGTCTCAGTCGCTGCCGCTGTCGATTGGGGGGTCTGCTGCCTTCTCTATGCCTATATCTACCCCTATCTGCCTCAGTCGGCGTTTCAGTCGGAGTCTCAGTCGGCATCTCAGTCAGCATCGCAGCCTCTGTAAGCGTCTCTGTAGGCATATCAGTCGCTGCCGCTGTCGAGTGGGGTGTCTGCTGCCTTCTCTATGCCTATATCTGCTCCTCTCTGCCTCAGTCGGCGTCTCAGTCGGCGTCGCAGACTCTGTCAGCTTCTCTCTAGGCGCCTCAGTCACCGCCGCTGTCGAATGAGGGGTCTGCTGCCTTCTCTATGCCCATATCTGCCCCTATCTGCCTCAGTCGGCATCTCAATCGCCGTTGCAGCCTCTGTCACCGTCTCTGTAGGCGTCTCAGCCGTTGGTGCTGTCGATTGGGGGAGTCTGCTGCCTTCTCTATGCCTATATATGCTCCTCTCTGCCCCAGTCGGCGTCTCAGTCGGCGTCGCAGCCTCTGTCAGCGTCTCTGTAGACGTCTCAGTCGCTGCCGCTGTCGATTGGGGGGTCTGCTGAGTTCTCTATGCTTATACCAACCTTATCTGCCTCAGTCGACTTCTCAGTCGGCGTCGCAGCCTGTGTCAGCGTCTCTGTAGGCGTCTTAGTCGCTGCCGCTGTCGATTGGGGGGTCTGCTGCCTTCTTTATGCCTATATCTACCCCTATCTGCCTCAGTCGGCGTCGCAGCCTCTGTCAGCAGCTCTGTAGGCGTGTCAGTCGCTGCCGCTGTCGATTGGGGGGGGTCTGCTGCCTTCTCTAAGCCAATATCTACCCCTATCTGCCTCAGTCGGCGTCTCAGTCGGCGGCGCAGCCTCTTTCAGCGTCTCTGTAGGCGTCTCAGTCGCTGCCGCTTTCGATTGGGGGTCTGCTGCTTTCTCTCTGCCTATATCTACCCCTATCTGCCTCAGTCGGCCTCTCAGTCGGAGTCTCAGCCTCTGTCAGCGGCTCTGTATGCGTCAAAGTCGCTGCCGCTGTCGCTTGGGGGGTCTGCTGCCTTCTCTAAGCCAATATCTACCCCTATCTGCCTCAGTCGGCATCTCAGTCGGCGTCGCAGCCTCTGTCAGCGCCTCTGTAGGCGTCTCAGCCGTTGCCGCTGTCGATTGGGGGGTCTGCTACCTTCTCTATGCCCATATCTACACCTATCTGCCTCAGTCGGCGTCGCAGCCTCTGTCAGCTTCTCTGTACGCGTCTCAGTCGCTGCCGCTGTCGATTGGGGGGGGTCTGCTGCCTTCTCTATGCTTATACTAACCTTATCTGCCTCAGTCGACGTCTCAGTCGGCGTCGCAGCCTGTGTCAGCGTCTCTGTAGGCGCCTTAGTCGCTGCCGCTGCCGATTGGTTGGTCTGCTGCCTACTCTCTGCCTATATCTACCTCTATCTGCCTCAGTCGGCCTCTCAGTCGGAGTCTCAGCCTCTGTCAGCGGCTCTGTAGGCGTCTCAGTCACTGCCGCTGTCGATTGGGGGGTTTGTTGCCTTCTCTATGCCTATATCTACCCGTATCTGCCTCAGTCGACGTCTCAGTCGGCGTCGCAGCCTGTGACAGCGTCTCTGTAGGCGTCCTAGGTTCTGGCGCTGTCGATTGGGGGGTCTGCTGTCTTCTCTATGCCTATATCTACCCCTATCGGCCCCATTTGGCGTCTCAGTCGGCGTCGCAGCCTCTGCCAGCGTCACTGCAGGCATCTCAGTCGCTGCTGCTGCCGATTGGGGGGTCTGCTGCTTACTCTCTGCCTATATCTACCCCTATCTGCCTCAGTCGGCGTCTCAGTCGGCGTCTCAGTCGGAGTCTCAGCCTCTGTCAGCGGCTCTGTTGGCGTCTCAGTTGCGGCCGCTGTCGTTTGGGGGGTCTGCTGCCTTCTGTAAGCCAATATGTACCCCTATCTGCCTCAGTGGGCGTCTCAGTCGGCATCGCAGCCTCTTTCAGCGCCTCTATAGGCGTCTCAGTCTCTGCCGCTGTCGATTGGGGGGACTGCTGCTTTCTCTCTTCCTATATCTACCCCTCTCTGCCTCAGTCGGCCTCTCAGTCGGAGTCTCAGCCTCTGTCAGCGGCTCTGTAGGCGTCAAAGTCGCTGCCGCTGTCGATTGGGTGGTCTGCTGCCTTCTCTAAGCCAATATCTACCCCTATCTGCCTCAGTCGGCATCTCAGTCGGCGTCGCAGGCTCTGTCAGCGCCTCTGTAGGCGTCTCAGTCGTTGCCGCTGTCGATTGGGGGGTCTTCTACCTTCTCTATGCCCATATCTACACCTATCTGCCTCAGTCGGCGTCGCAGCCTGTGTCAGCGTCTCTGTAGGCGTCTTAGTCGCTGCCGCTGCCGATTGGGGGGTCTGCTGCCTTCTTTATGCCTATATCTACCCCCTCTGTTAGCGGCTCTGTAGGCGTCAAAGTCGCTGCCGCTGTCGATTGGGGGGTCTGCTGCCTTCTCTAAGCCAATATCTACCCCTATCTGCCTCAGTCGGCTTCTCAGTCGGCGTCGCAGCCTCTGTCAGCGCCTCTGTAGGCGTCTCAGCCGTTGCCGCTGTCGATTGGGGGGGTCTGCTACCTTCTCTATGCCCATATCTACACCTATCTGCCTCAGTCGGCGTCGCAGCCTCTGTCAGCTTCTCTGTACGCGTCTCAGTCGCTGCCGCTGTCGATTGGGGGGTCTGCTGCCTTCTCTATGCTTATACTAACCTTATCTCAGTCGACGTCTCAGTCGGCGTCGCAGCCTGTGTCAGCGTCTCTGTAGGCGCCTTCGTCTCAGTCGCTGCTGCTGCCGATTGGGGGGTCTGCTGCTCACTCTCTGCCTATATCTACCCCTATCTGCCTCAGTCGGCGTCTCAGTCGGCGTCTCAGTCGGAGTCTCAGCCTCTGTCAGCGGCTCTGTAGGCATCTCAGTCGCTGCCTTCTCTAAGCCGATATGTACCCCTATCTGCCTCAGTCGGCGTCTCAGTCGGCGGCGCAGCCTCTTTCAGCGTCTCTGTAGGCGTCTCAGTCTCTGCCGCTGTCGATTGGGGGGACTGCTGCTTTCTCTCTTCCTATATCTACCCCTCTCTGCCTCAGTCGGCCTGTCAGTCGGAGTCTCAACCTCTGTCAGCAGCTCTGTAGGCGTCAAAGTCGCTGCCGCTGTCGATTGGGGGGTCTGCTGCCTTCTCTAAGCCAATATCTACCCCTATCTGCCTCAGTCGGCGTCTCATTCGGAGTCTCAGCCTCTGTCAGAGGCTCTGTAGGCGTCTCAGTCACTGCCGCTGTCGATTGAGGGGTTTGCTGCCTTCTCTAAGCCAATATCTACCCCCATCTGCCTCAGTCGGCGTCTCAGTCGGCATCGCAGCCTCTTTCAGCGTCTCTGTAGGGATCTCAGTCGCTGCCGCTGTCGATTGGGGGGTCTGCTGCTTTCTCTCTGCCTATATCTACCCCTATCTGCCTCAGTCGGCGTCTCACTCGGCGTCGCAGCCTCTGTCAGCGCCTCTGTAGGCGTCTCAGTCGCTGCCGCTGTCGATTGGGGGGTCTGCTACCTTCTCTATGCCCATATCTAAACCTATCTGCCTCAGTGGGCGTCGCAGCCTCTGTCAGCTTCTCTGTTGGCGTCTCAGTCACTGCCGCTGTCGATTGGGGGGTCTGCTGCCTTCTCTATGCCTATATCTACCCCTATCTGCCTCAGTCGACGTGTCAGTCGGCGTCGCAGCCTGTGACAGCGTCTCTGTAGGTGTCTTAGGTTCTGGCGCTGTCGATTGGGGGGTCTGCTGCCTTCTTTATGCCTATATCTACCCCTATCTGCCTCAGTCGGCGTCGCAGCCTCTGGCAGCATCTCTGTAGGCGTCTCAATCGCTGGCGCTGTTCATTGGGGGGTTTGCTGCCTTCTCTATGCCCATACATACCCTTATCTGCCTCAGTCGACGTCGCAGCCTCTGTCAGCGCCTCTGTAGGCGTGTCAGTCGCTGGCGCTGTCGATTGGGTGGTCTGCTGCCTTCTCTATGCCTATATCTACCCCTACCTGCCTCAGTCGGCGTCTCAGTCGGCGTCGCAGCCTCTGGCAGCATCTCTGTAGGCGTCTCAATCGCTGCCGCTGTCCATTGGGGGGTTTGCTGCCTTCTCTATGCCTATACATACCCTTATCTGCCTCAGTCGACGTCGCAGCCTCTGTCAGCGCCTCTGTAGGCGTGTCAGTCGCTGGCGCTGTCGATTGGGTGGTCTGCTGCCTTCTCTATGCCTATATCTACCCCTACCTGCCTCAGTCGGCGTCTCAGTCGGCGTCGCAGCCTCTGCCAGCGTCACTGCAGGCGTCTCAGTCGCTGCCGCTGTCGATTGGGCGGTCTGCTGCTTACTCTCTGCCTATATCTACCCCTATCTGCCTCAGTCGACGTCTCAGTCGGAGTCTCAGCCTCTGTCAGCGGCTCTGTAGGCGTCTCAGTCGCTGCCGCTGTCGATTGGGGGGGGTCTGCTGCCTTCTCTAAGCCAATATCTACCCCTATCTGCATCAGTCGCCGTCGCAGCCTCTTTCAGCGTCACTGCAGGCGTCTCAGTCGCTGCCGCTGTCGATTGGGGGGTCTGCTGCTTTCTCTCTGCCTATATCTACCCCTATCTGCCTCAGTCGGCCTCTCAGTCGGAGTCTCAGCCTCTGTCAGCGGCTCTGTTGGCGTCTCAGTTGCTGCCGCTGTCGTTTGGGGGGCTGCTGCCTTCTGTAAGCCAATATGTACCCCTATCTGCCTCAGTAGGCGTTTCAGTCGGAGTCTCAGTCGGCATCTCAGTCAGCATCGCAGCCTCTGTAAGCGTCTCTGTAGGCATATCAGTCGCTGCCGCTGTCGAGTGGGGTGTCTGCTGCCTTCTCTATGCCTATATCTGCTCCTCTCTGCCTCAGTCGGCGTCTCAGTCGGCGTCGCAGACTCTGTCAGCTTCTCTCTAGGCGCCTCAGTCACCGCCGCTGTCGAATGAGAGGTCTGCTGCCTTCTCTATGCCCATATCTGCCCCTATCTGCCTCAGTCGGCATCTCAATCGCCGTCGCAGCCTCTGTCACCGTCTCTGTAGGCGTCTCAGCCGTTGGTGCTGTCGATTGGGGGAGTCTGCTGCCTTCTCTATGCCTATATATGCTCCTCTCTGCCCCAGTCGGCGTCTCAGTCGGCGTCGCAGCCTCTGTCAGCGTCTCTGTAGACGTCTCAGTCGCTGCCGCTGTCGATTGGGGGGTCTGCTGAGTTCTCTATGCTTATACCAACCTTATCTGCCTCAGTCGACTTCTCAGTCAGCGTCGCAGCCTGTGTCAGCGTCTCTGTAGGCGTCTTAGTCGCTGCTGCTGTCGATTGGGGGGTCTGCTGCCTTCTTTATGCCTATATCTACCCCTATCTGCCTCATTTGTCGCCTCAGTCGGCGTCGCAGCCTCTTTCAGCGTCTCTGTAGGCGTCTCAGTCGCTGCCGCTGTCGATTGGGGGGGTGTGCTGCTTTCTCTCTGCCTATATCTACCCCTATCTGCCTCAGTCGGCCTCTCAGTCGGAGTCTCAGCCTCTGTCAGCGGCTCTGTAGGCGTCAAAGTCGCTGCCGCTGTCGATTGGGGGGTCTGCTGCCTTCTCTAAGCCAATATCTACCCCTATCTGCCTCAGTCGGCATCTCAGTCGGCGTCGCAGCCTCTGTCAGCGCCTCTGTAGGCGTCTCAGCCGTTGCCGCTGTCGATTGGGGGGTCTGCTACCTTCTCTATGCCCATATCTACACCTATCTGCCTCAGTCGGCGTCGCAGCCTCTGTCAGCTTCTCTGTACGCGTCTCAGTCGCTGCCGCTGTCGATTGGGGGGTCTGCTGCCTTCTCTATGCTTATACTAACCTTATCTGCCTCAGTCGACGTCTCAGTCGGCGTCGCAGCCTGTGTCAGCGTCTCTGTAGGCGCCTTAGTCGCTGCCGCTGCCGATTGGGTGGTCTGCTGCCTACTCTCTGCCTATATCTACCCCTATCTGCCTCAGTCGGCGTCTCAGTCGGAGTCTCAGCCTCTGTCAGAGGCTCTGTAGGCGTCTCAGTCGCTGCCGCTGCCGATTGGGGGGGTTTGCTGCCTTCTCTAAGCTAATATCTACCCCTATCTGCCTCAGTCGGCGTCTCAGTCGGCATCGCAGCCTCTATCAGCGTCTCTGTATGGATCTCAGTCGCTGCCGCTGTCGATTGGGTGGTCTGCTGCTTTCTCTCTGCCTATATCTACCCCTATCTGCCACAGTCGGCGTCTCAGTCGGAGTCTCAGCCTCTGTCAGAGGCTCTGTAGGCGTCTCAGTCACTGCCGCTGTCGATTGGGGGGTTTGTTGCCTTCTCTATGCCTATATCTACCCGTATCTGCCTCAGTCGACGTCTCAGTCGGCGTCGCAGCCTGTGACAGCGTCTCTGTAGGCGTCCTAGGTTCTGGCGCTGTCGATTGGGGGGTCTGCTGCTTTCTCTCTGCCTATATCTACCCCTATCTGCCTCAGTCGGCGTCTCAGTCGGAGTCTCAGCCTCTGTCAGAGGCTCTGTAGGCGTCTCAGTCGCTGCCGCTGCCGATTGGGGGGGTTTGCTGCCTTCTCTAAGCTAATATCTACCCCTATCTGCCTCAGTCGGCGTCTCAGTCGGCATCGCAGCCTCTATCAGCGTCACTGCAGGCATCTCAGTCGCTGCTGCTGCCGATTGGGGGTCTGCTGCTTACTCTCTGCCTATATCTACCACTATCTGCCTCAGTCGGCGTCTCAGTCGGCGTCTCAGCCTCTGTTAGCGGCTCTGTAGGCGTCAAAGTCGCTGCCGCTGTCGATTGGGGGGTCTGCTGCTTTCTCTCTGCCTATATCTACCCGTATCTGCCTCAGTCGACGTCTCAGTCGGCGTCGCAGCCTGTGACAGCGTCTCTGTAGGCGTCCTAGGTTCTGGCGCTGTCGATTGGGTGGTCTGCTGCTTTCTCTCTGCCTATATCTACCCCTATCTGCCTCAGTCGGCGTCTCAGTCGGAGTCTCAGCCTCTGTCAGCGGCTCTGTAGGCATCTCAGTCGCTGCCTTCTCTAAGCCAATATCTACCCCTATCTGCCTCAGTCGGCGTCTCAGTCGGCGGCGCAGCCTCTTTCAGCGTCTCTGTAGGCGTCTCAGTCGCTGCCGCTGTCGATTGGGGGGTCTGCTGCTTTCTCTCTGCCTATATCTACCCCTATCTGCCTCAGTCGGCCTCTCAGTCGGAGTCTCAGCCTCTGTCAGCGGCTCTGTAGGCGTCAAAGTCGCTGCCGCTGTCGATTGGGGGGTCTGCTGCCTTCTCTAAGCCAATATCTACCCCTATCTGCCTCAGTCGGCATCTCAGTCGGCGTCGCAGCCTCTGTCAGCGCCTCTGTAGGCGTCTCAGCCGTTGCCGCTGTCGATTGGGGGGTCTGCTATCTTCTCTATGCCCATATCTACACCTATCTGCCTCAGTCGGCGTCGCAGCCTCTGTCAGCTTCTCTGTACGCGTCTCAGTCGCTGCCGCTGTCGATTGGGGGGTCTGCTGCCTTCTCTATGCTTATACTAACCTTATCTGCCTCAGTCGACGTCTCAGTCGGCGTCGCAGCCTGTGTCAGCGTCTCTGTAGGCGCCTTCGTCTCAGTCGCTGCTGCTGCCGATTGGGGGGTCTGCTGCTTACTCTCTGCCTATATCTACCCCTATCTGCCTCAGTCGGCGTCTCAGTCGGCGTCTCAGTCGGAGTCTCAGCCTCTGTCAGCGGCTCTGTAGGCATCTCAGTCGCTGCCTTCTCTAAGCCAATATGTACCCCTATCTGCCTCAGTCGGCGTCTCAGTCGGCGGCGCAGCCTCTTTCAGCGTCTCTGTAGGCGTCTCAGTCTCTGCCGCTGTCGATTGGGGGGACTGCTGCTTTCTCTCTTCCTATATCTACCCCTACCTGCCTCAGTCGGCGTCTCATTCGGAGTCTCAGCCTCTGTCAGAGGCTCTGTAGGCGTCTCAGTCACTGCCGCTGTCGATTGGGGGGTTTGCTGCCTTCTCTAAGCCAATATCTACCCCCATCTGCCTCAGTCGGCGTCTCAGTCGGCATCGCAGCCTCTTTCAGCGTCTCTGTAGGGATCTCAGTCGCTGCCGCTGTCGATTGGGGGGTCTGCTGCTTTCTCTCTGCCTATATCTACACCTATCTGCCTCAGTCGGCGTCTCACTCGGCGTCGCAGCCTCTGTCAGCGCCTCTGTAGGCGTCTCAGTCGCTGCCGCTGTCGATTGGGGGGTCTGCTACCTTCTCTATGCCCATATCTAAACCTATCTGCCTCAGTGGGCGTCGCAGCCTCTGTCAGCGTCTCTGTAGACGTCTCAGTCGCTGCCGCTGTCGATTGGGGGGTCTGCTGAGTTCTCTATGCTTATACCAACCTTATCTGCCTCAGTCGACTTCTCAGTCAGCGTCGCAGCCTGTGTCAGCGTCTCTGTAGGCGTCTTAGTCGCTGCTGCTGTCGATTGGGGGGTCTGCTGCCTTCTTTATGCCTATATCTACCCCTATCTGCCTCATTTGTCGCCTCAGTCGGCGTCGCAGCCTCTTTCAGCGTCTCTGTAGGCGTCTCAGTCGCTGCCGCTGTCGATTGGGGGGGTGTGCTGCTTTCTCTCTGCCTATATCTACCCCTATCTGCCTCAGTCGGCCTCTCAGTCGGAGTCTCAGCCTCTGTCAGCGGCTCTGTAGGCGTCAAAGTCGCTGCCGCTGTCGATTGGGGGGTCTGCTGCCTTCTCTAAGCCAATATCTACCCCTATCTGCCTCAGTCGGCATCTCAGTCGGCGTCGCAGCCTCTGTCAGCGCCTCTGTAGGCGTCTCAGCCGTTGCCGCTGTCGATTGGGGGGTCTGCTACCTTCTCTATGCCCATATCTACACCTATCTGCCTCAGTCGGCGTCGCAGCCTCTGTCAGCTTCTCTGTACGCGTCTCAGTCGCTGCCGCTGTCGATTGGGGGGTCTGCTGCCTTCTCTATGCTTATACTAACCTTATCTGCCTCAGTCGACGTCTCAGTCGGCGTCGCAGCCTGTGTCAGCGTCTCTGTAGGCGCCTTAGTCGCTGCCGCTGCCGATTGGGTGGTCTGCTGCCTACTCTCTGCCTATATCTACCCCTATCTGCCTCAGTCGGCGTCTCAGTCGGAGTCTCAGCCTCTGTCAGAGGCTCTGTAGGCGTCTCAGTCGCTGCCGCTGTCGATTGGGGGGGTTTGCTGCCTTCTCTAAGCTAATATCTACCCCTATCTGCCTCAGTCGGCGTCTCAGTCGGCATCGCAGCCTCTATCAGCGTCTCTGTATGGATCTCAGTCGCTGCCGCTGTCGATTGGGTGGTCTGCTGCTTTCTCTCTGCCTATATCTACCCCTATCTGCCACAGTCGGCGTCTCAGTCGGAGTCTCAGCCTCTGTCAGAGGCTCTGTAGGCGTCTCAGTCACTGCCGCTGTCGATTGGGGGGTTTGTTGCCTTCTCTATGCCTATATCTACCCGTATCTGCCTCAGTCGACGTCTCAGTCGGCGTCGCAGCCTGTGACAGCGTCTCTGTAGGCGTCCTAGGTTCTGGCGCTGTCGATTGGGGGGTCTGCTGCTTTCTCTCTGCCTATATCTACCCCTATCTGCCTCAGTCGGCGTCTCAGTCGGAGTCTCAGCCTCTGTCAGAGGCTCTGTAGGCGTCTCAGTCGCTGCCGCTGCCGATTGGGGGGGTTTGCTGCCTTCTCTAAGCTAATATCTACCCCTATCTGCCTCAGTCGGCGTCTCAGTCGGCATCGCAGCCTCTATCAGCGTCACTGCAGGCATCTCAGTCGCTGCTGCTGCCGATTGGGGGTCTGCTGCTTACTCTCTGCCTATATCTACCACTATCTGCCTCAGTCGGCGTCTCAGTCGGCGTCTCAGCCTCTGTTAGCGGCTCTGTAGGCGTCAAAGTCGCTGCCGCTGTCGATTGGGGGGTCTGCTGCTTTCTCTCTGCCTATATCTACCCGTATCTGCCTCAGTCGACGTCTCAGTCGGCGTCGCAGCCTGTGACAGCGTCTCTGTAGGCGTCCTAGGTTCTGGCGCTGTCGATTGGGTGGTCTGCTGCTTTCTCTCTGCCTATATCTACCCCTATCTGCCTCAGTCGGCGTCTCAGTCGGAGTCTCAGCCTCTGTCAGCGGCTCTGTAGGCATCTCAGTCGCTGCCTTCTCTAAGCCAATATCTACCCCTATCTGCCTCAGTCGGCGTCTCAGTCGGCGGCGCAGCCTCTTTCAGCGTCTCTGTAGGCGTCTCAGTCGCTGCCGCTGTCGATTGGGGGGTCTGCTGCTTTCTCTCTGCCTATATCTACCCCTATCTGCCTCAGTCGGCCTCTCAGTCGGAGTCTCAGCCTCTGTTAGCGGCTCTGTAGGCGTCAAAGTCGCTGCCGCTGTCGATTGGGGGGTCTGCTGCCTTCTCTAAGCCAATATCTACCCCTATCTGCCTCAGTCGGCATCTCAGTCGGCGTCGCAGCCTCTGTCAGCGCCTCTGTAGGCGTCTCAGCCGTTGCCGCTGTCGATTGGGGGGTCTGCTATCTTCTCTATGCCCATATCTACACCTATCTGCCTCAGTCGGCGTCGCAGCCTCTGTCAGCTTCTCTGTACGCGTCTCAGTCGCTGCCGCTGTCGATTGGGGGGTCTGCTGCCTTCTCTATGCTTATACTAACCTTATCTGCCTCAGTCGACGTCTCAGTCGGCGTCGCAGCCTGTGTCAGCGTCTCTGTAGGCGCCTTCGTCTCAGTCGCTGCTGCTGCCGATTGGGGGTCTGCTGCTTACTCTCTGCCTATATCTACCCCTATCTGCCTCAGTCGGCGTCTCAGTCGGCGTCTCAGTCGGAGTCTCAGCCTCTGTCAGCGGCTCTGTAGGCATCTCAGTCGCTGCCTTCTCTAAGCCAATATGTACCCCTATCTGCCTCAGTCGGCGTCTCAGTCGGCGGCGCAGCCTCTTTCAGCGTCTCTGTAGGCGTCTCAGTCTCTGCCGCTGTCGATTGGGGGGACTGCTGCTTTCTCTCTTCCTATATCTACCCCTACCTGCCTCAGTCGGCGTCTCATTCGGAGTCTCAGCCTCTGTCAGAGGCTCTGTAGGCGTCTCAGTCACTGCCGCTGTCGATTGGGGGGTTTGCTGCCTTCTCTAAGCCAATATCTACCCCCATCTGCCTCAGTCGGCGTCTCAGTCGGCATCGCAGCCTCTTTCAGCGTCTCTGTAGGGATCTCAGTCGCTGCCGCTGTCGATTGGGGGGTCTGCTGCTTTCTCTCTGCCTATATCTACCCCTATCTGCCTCAGTCGGCGTCTCACTCGGCGTCGCAGCCTCTGTCAGCGCCTCTGTAGGCGTCTCAGTCGCTGCCGCTGTCGATTGGGGGGTCTGCTACCTTCTCTATGCCCATATCTAAACCTATCTGCCTCAGTGGGCGTCGCAGCCTCTGTCAGCTTCTCTGTTGGCGTCTCAGTCACTGCCGCTGTCGATTGGGGGGGTCTGCTGCCTTCTTTATGCCTATATCTACCCCTATCTGCCTCAGTCGGCGTCGCAGCCTCTGGCAGCATCTCTGTAGGCGTCTCAATCGCTGGCGCTGTTCATTGGGGGGTTTGCTGCCTTCTCTATGCCCATACATACCCTTATCTGCCTCAGTCGACGTCGCAGCCTCTGTCAGCGCCTCTGTAGGCGTGTCAGTCGCTGGCGCTGTCGATTGGGTGGTCTGCTGCCTTCTCTATGCCTATATCTACCCCTACCTGCCTCAGTCGGCGTCTCAGTCGGCGTCGCAGCCTCTGGCAGCATCTCTGTAGGCGTCTCAATCGCTGCCGCTGTCCATTGGGGGGTTTGCTGCCTTCTCTATGCCTATACATACCCTTATCTGCCTCAGTCGACGTCGCAGCCTCTGTCAGCGCCTCTGTAGGCGTGTCAGTCGCTGGCGCTGTCGATTGGGTGGTCTGCTGCCTTCTCTATGCCTATATACCCCTACCTGCCTCAGTCGGCGTCTCAGTCGGCGTCGCAGCCTCTGGCAGCATCTCTGTAGGCGTCTCAATCGCTGCCGCTGTCCATTGGGGGGTTTGCTGCCTTCTCTATGCCTATACATACCCTTATCTGCCTCAGTCGACGTCGCAGCCTCTGTCAGCGCCTCTGTAGGCGTGTCAGTCGCTGGCGCTGTCGATTGGGTGGTCTGCTGCCTTCTCTATACCTATATCTACCCCTACCTGCCTCAGTCGGCGTCTCAGTCGGCGTCGCAGCCTCTGCCAGCGTCACTGCAGGCGTCTCAGTCGCTGCCGCTTTCGATTGGGGGTCTGCTGCTTTCTCTCTGCCTATATCTACCCCTATCTGCATCAGTCGCCGTCGCAGCCTCTTTCAGCGTCACTGCAGGCGTCTCAGTCGCTGCCGCTGTCGATTGGGGGGTCTGCTGCTTTCTCTCTGCCTATATCTACCCCTATCTGCCTCAGTCGGCCTCTCAGTCGGAGTCTCAGCCTCTGTCAGCGGCTCTGTTGGCGTCTCAGTTGCTGCCGCTGTCGTTTGGGGGTCTGCTGCCTTCTGTAAGCCAATATGTACCCCTATCTGCCTCAGTGGGCGTCTCAGTCGGCGTCGCAGCCTCTGGCAGCATCTCTGTAGGCGTCTCAATCGCTGCCGCTGTCCATTGGGGGTTTGCTGCCTTCTCTATGCCTATACATACCCTTATCTGCCGCAGTCGACGTCGCAGCCTCTGTCAGCGCCTCTATAGGCGTGTCAGTCGCTGGCGCTGTCGATTGGGTGGTCTGCTGCCTTCTCTATACTTATATCTACCCCTACCTGCCTCAGTCGGCGTCTCAGTCGGCGTCGCAGCCTCTGCCAGCGTCGCTGCAGGCGTCTCAGTCTCTGCCGCTTTCGATTGGGGGTCTGCTGCTTTCTCTCTGCCTATATCTACCCCTATCTGCATCAGTCGCCGTCGCAGCCTCTTTCAGCGTCACTGCAGGCGTCTCAGTCGCTGCCGCTGTCGATTGGGGGGTCTGCTGCTTTCTCTCTGCCTATATCTACCCCTATCTGCCTCAGTCGGCCTCTCAGTCGGAGTCTCAGCCTCTGTCAGCGGCTCTGTTGGCGTCTCAGTTGCTGCCGCTGTCGTTTGGGGGTCTGCTGCCTTCTGTAAGCCAATATGTACCCCTATCTGCCTCAGTGGGCGTCTCAGTCGGCATCGCAGCCTCTTTCAGCGCCTCTATAGGCGTCTCAGTCGCTGCCGCTGTCGATTGGGGGGACTGCTGCCTTCTCTATGCCTATATCTACCCCTATCTGCCTCAGTCGGCGTTTCAGTCGGAGTCTCAGTCGGCATCTCAGTCAGCATCGCAGCCTCTGTAAGCGTCTCTGTAGGCATATCAGTCGCTGCCGCTGTCGAGTGGGGTGTCTGCTGCCTTCTCTATGCCTATATCTGCTCCTCTCTGCCTCAGTCGGCGTCTCAGTCGGCGTCGCAGACTCTGTCAGCTTCTCTCTAGGCGCCTCAGTCACCGCCGCTGTCGAATGAGGGGTCTGCTGCCTTCTCTATGCCCATATCTGCCCCTATCTGCCTCAGTCGGCATCTCAATCGCCGTCGCAGCCTCTGTCACCGTCTCTGTAAGCGTCTCAGCCGTTGGTGCTGTCGATTCGGGGAGTCTGCTGCCTTCTCTCTGCCTATATATGCTCCTCTCTGCCCCAGTCGGCGTCTCAGTCGGCGTCGCAGCCTCTGTCAGCGTCTCTGTAGACGTCTCAGTCGCTGCCGCTGTCGATTGGGGGGTCTGCTGAGTTCTCTATGCTTATACCAACCTTATCTGCCTCAGTCGACTTCTCAGTCGGCGTCGCAGCCTGTGTCAGCGTCTCTGTAGGCGTCTTAGTCGCTGCCGCTGTCGATTGGGGGGTCTGCTGCCTTCTTTATGCCTATATCTACCCCTATCTGCCTCAGTCGGCGTCGCAGCCTCTGTCAGCAGCTCTGTAGGCGTGTCAGTCGCTGCCGCTGTCGATTGGGGGGGTCTGCTGCCTTCTCTAAGCCAATATCTACCCCTATCTGCCTCAGTCGGCGTCTCAGTCGGCGGCGCAGCCTCTTTCAGCGTCTCTGTAGGCGTCTCAGTCGCTGCCGCTTTCGATTGGGGGTCTGCTGCTTTCTCTCTGCCTATATCTACCCCTATCTGCCTCAGTCGGCCTCTCAGTCGGAGTCTCAGCCTCTGTCAGCGGCTCTGTAAGCGTCAAAGTCGCTGCCGCTGTGGATTGGGGGGTCTGCTGCCTTCTCTAAGCCAATATCTACCCCTATCTGCCTCAGTCGGCATCTCAGTCGGCGTCGCAGCCTCTGTCAGCGCCTCTGTAGGCGTCTCAGCCGTTGCCGCTGTCGATTGGGGGGTCTGCTACCTTCTCTATGCCCATATCTACACCTATCTGCCTCAGTCGGCGTCGCAGCCTCTGTCAGCTTCTCTGTACGCGTCTCAGTCGCTGTCGCTGTCGATTGGGGGGGGGTCTGCTGCCTTCTCTATGCTTATACTAACCTTATCTGCCTCAGTCGACGTCTCAGTCGGCGTCGCAGCCTGTGTCAGCGTCTCTGTAGGCGCCTTAGTCGCTGCCGCTGCCGATTGGTTGGTCTGCTGCCTACTCTCTGCCTATATCTACCTCTATCTGCCTCAGTCGGCCTCTCAGTCGGAGTCTCAGCCTCTGTCAGCGGCTCTGTAGGCGTCTCAGTCACTGCCGTTGTCGATTGGGGGGTTTGTTGCCTTCTCTATGCCTATATCTACCCGTATCTGCCTCAGTCGACGTCTCAGTCGGCGTCGCAGCCTGTGACAGCGTCTCTGTAGGCGTCCTAGGTTCTGGCGCTGTCGATTGGGGGGTCTGCTGTCTTCTCTATGCCTATATCTACCCCTATCGGCCCCATTTGGCGTCTCAGTCGGCGTCGCAGCCTCTGCCAGCGTCACTGCAGGCATCTCAGTCGCTGCTGCTGCCGATTGGGGGGTCTGCTGCTTACTCTCTGCCTATATCTACCCCTATCTGCCTCAGTCGGCGTCTCAGTCGGCGTCTCAGTCGGAGTCTCAGCCTCTGTCAGCGGCTCTGTTGGCGTCTCAGTTGCGGCCGCTGTCGTTTGGGGGGTCTGCTGCCTTCTGTAAGCCAATATGTACCCCTATCTGCCTCAGTGGGCGTCTCAGTCGGCATCGCAGCCTCTTTCAGCGCCTCTATAGGCGTCTCAGTCTCTGCCGCTGTCGATTGGGGGGACTGCTGCTTTCTCTCTTCCTATATCTACCCCTCTCTGCCTCAGTCGGCCTCTCAGTCGGAGTCTCAGCCTCTGTCGGCGGCTCTGTAGGCGTCAAAGTCGCTGCCGCTGTCGATTGGGGGGTCTGCTGCCTTCTCTAAGCCAATATCTACCCCTATCTGCCTCAGTCGGCATCTCAGTCGGCGTCGCAGGCTCTGTCAGCGCCTCTGTAGGCGTCTCAGTCGTTGCCGCTGTCGATTGGGGGGTCTTCTACCTTCTCTATGCCCATATCTACACCTATCTGCCTCAGTCGGCGTCGCAGCCTGTGTCAGCGTCTCTGTAGGCGTCTTAGTCGCTGCCGCTGCCGATTGGGGGGTCTGCTGCCTACTCTCTGCCTATATCTACCCCTACCTGCCTCAGTCGGCGTCTCATTCGGAGTCTCAGCCTCTGTCAGAGGCTCTGTAGGCGTCTCAGTCACTGCCGCTGTCGATTGGGTTGGTTTGCTGCCTTCTCTAAGCCAATATCTAAACCTATCTGCCTCAGTGGGCGTCGCAGCCTCTGTCAGCTTCTCTGTTGGCGTCTCAGTCACTGCCGCTGTCGATTGGGGGGTCTGCTGCCTTCTCTATGCCTATATCTACCCCTATCTGCCTCAGTCGACGTGTCAGTCGGCGTCGCAGCCTGTGACAGCGTCTCTGTAGGCGTCTTAGGTTCTGGCGCTGTCGATTGGGGGGTCTGCTGCTTACTCTCTGCCTATATCTACCCCTATCTGCCTCAGTCGGCCTCTCAGACGGAGTCTAAGCCTCTGTCAGCGGCTCTGTTGGCATCTCCGTCGCTGCCGCTGTCGATTGGGGGGGTTTGCTGCCTTCTCTAAGCCAATATCTAAACCTATCTGCCTCAGTGGGCGTCGCAGCCTCTGTCAGCTTTTCTGTTGGCGTCTCAGTCACTGCCGCTGTCGATTGGGGGGTCTGCTGCCTTCTTTATGCCTATATCTACCCCTATCTGCCTCAGTCGGCGTCGCAGCCTCTGGCAGCATCTCTGTAGGCGTCTCCATCGCTGCCGCTGTTCATTGGGGGGTTTGCTGCCTTCTCTATGCCTATACATACCCTTATCTGCCTCAGTCGACGTCGCAGCCTCTGTCAGCGCCTCTGTAGGCGTGTCAGTCGCTGGCGCTGTCGATTGGGTGGTCTGCTGCCTTCTCTATGCCTATATCTACCCCTACCTGCCTCAGTCGGCGTCTCAGTCGGCGTCGCAGCCTCTGGCAGCATCTTTGTAGGCGTCTCAATCGCTGCCGCTGTCCATTGGGGGGTTTGCTGCCTTCTCTATGCCTATACATACCCTTATCTGCCTCAGTCGACGTCGCAGCCTCTGTCAGCGCCTCTGTAGGCGTGTCAGTCGCTGGCGTTGTCGATTGGGTGGTCTGCTGCCTTCTCTATACCTATATCTACCCCTACCTGCCTCAGTCGGCGTCTCAATCGGCGTCGCAGCCTCTGCCAGCGTCACTGCAGGCGTCTCAGTCGCTGCCGCTGTCGATTGGGGGGTCTGCTGCTTACTCTCTGCCTATATCTACCCCTATCTGCCTCAGTCGACGTCTCAGTCGGAGTCTCAGCCTCTGTCAGCGGCTCTGTAGGCGTTTCAGTCGCTGCCACTGTCGATGGGGGGGGGTCTGCTGCCTTCTCTAAGCCAATATCTACCCCTATCTGCATCAGTCGCCGTCGCAGCCTCTTTCAGCGTCACTGCAGGCGTCTCAGTCGCTGCCGCTGTCGATTGGGGGGTCCGCTGCTTTCTCTCTGCCTATATCTACCCCTATCTGCCTCAGTCGGCCTCTCAGTCGGAGTCTAAGCCTCTGTCAGCGGCTCTGTTGGCATCTCCGTCGCTGCCGCTGTCGACTGGGGGGGCTGCTGCCTTCTCTAAGCCAATATCTACCCCTATCTGCCTCAGTGGGCGTCTCAGTCGCCGTCGCAGCCTCTGTCAGCGCCTCTGTAGGCGTCGCAGTCGCTGACGCTGTCGATTGGGGGGTCTGCTACCTTCTCTATGCCCATATCTACAACTATCTGCCTCAGTCGGCGTCGCAGCCTCTGTCAGCTTCTCTGTAGGCGTCTCAGTCGCTGCCGCTGTCGATTGGGGGTTCTGCTGCCTTCTCTAAGCCAATATCTAACAACTTTCTGCCTCAGTAGGCGTCTCAGTCGACGTCGCAGCCTCTGTCAGCGCCTCTTTGGGCGTCGCAGTCGCTGCCGCTGTCGATTGGGTTGTCTGCTACCTTCTCTATTCCTATATCTACCCCTATCAGCCTCAGTCGGCGTCGCAGCCTCTGTCAGCGCCTCTGTAGGCGTCTCAGTCGCTGCCGCTGTCGATTGGGTGGTCTGCCACCTTCTCTATGCCCATATCCAAACCTATCTGCCTCAGTGGGCGTCGCAGCCTCTCTCAGCGTCTCTGTAGACGTCTCAGTCGCTGCCGCTGTCGATTGGGGGGTCTGCTGCCTTCTCTATGCCTATATCTACCCCTATCTGCCTCATTTGGCGTCTCAGTCGGAGTCACAGCCTCTGTCAGCGGCTCTGTAGGCGTGTCAGTCGCTGCCGCTGTCGATTGGGGGGGTCTGCTGCCTTCTCTAAGCCAATATCTACCCCTATCTGCCTCAGTCGGCGTCGCAGCCTCTGTCAGCAGCTCTGTAGGCGTCTCAGTCGCTGCCGCTGTCGATTGGGGGTCTGCTGACTTCTCTATGCCTATATCTACCCCTATCTGCCTCATTTGGCGTCTCAGTCGGAGTCACAGCCTCTGTCAGCGGCTCTGTAGGCGTGTCAGTCGCTGCCGCTGTCGATTGGGGGGTCTGCTGCCTTCTCTAAGCCAATATGTACCCCTATCTGCCTTAGTCGGCGTCTCAGTCGGCGGCGCAGCCTCTTTCAGCGTCTCTGTAGGCGTCTCAGTCTCTGCCGCTGTCGATTGGGGGGACTGCTGCTTTCTCTCTTCCTATATCTACCCCTCTCTGCCTCAGTCGGCCTCTCAGTCGGAGTCTCAGCCTCTGTCAGCGGCTCTGTAGGCGTCTTAGTCGCTGCCGCTGCCGATTGGGGGGTCTGCTGCCTACTCTCTGCCTATATCTACCCCTACCTGCCTCAGTCGGCGTCTCATTCGGAGTCTCAGCCTCTGTCAGAGGCTCTGTAGGCGTCTCAGTCACTGCCGCTGTCGATTGGGGGGTTTGCTGCCTTCTCTAAGCCAATATCTAAACCTATCTGCCTCAGTGGGCGTCGCAGCCTCTGTCAGCTTCTCTGTTGGCGTCTCAGTCACTGCCGCTGTCGATTGGGGGGTCTGCTGCCTTCTCTATGCCTATATCTACCCCTATCTGCCTCAGTCGACGTGTCAGTCGGCGTCGCAGCCTGTGACAGCGTCTCTGTAGGCGTCTTAGGTTCTGGCGCTGTCGATTGGGGGGTCTGCTGCTTACTCTCTGCCTATATCTACCCCTATCTGCCTCAGTCGGCCTCTCAGTCGGCGTCGCAGCCTCTGTCAGCGGCTCTGTTGGCATCTCCGTCGCTGCCGCTGTCGATTGGGGGGGTTTGCTGCCTTCTCTAAGCCAATATCTAAACCTATCTGCCTCAGTGGGCGTCGCAGCCTCTGTCAGCTTTTCTGTTGGCGTCTCAGTCACTGCCGCTGTCGATTGGGGGGTCTGCTGCCTTCTTTATGCCTATATCTACCCCTATCTGCCTCAGTCGGCGTCGCAGCCTCTGGCAGCATCTCTGTAGGCGTCTCCATCGCTGCCGCTGTTCATTGGGGGGTTTGCTGCCTTCTCTATGCCTATACATACCCTTATCTGCCTCAGTCGACGTCGCAGCCTCTGTCAGCGCCTCTGTAGGCGTGTCAGTCACTGGCGCTGTCGATTGGGTGGTCTGCTGCCTTCTCTATGCCTATATCTACCCCTACCTGCCTCAGTCGGCGTCTCAGTCGGCGTCGCAGCCTCTGGCAGCATCTCTGTAGGCGTCTCAATCGCTGCCGCTGTCCATTGGGGGGTTTGCTGCCTTCTCTATGCCTATACATACCCTTATCTGCCTCAGTCGACGTCGCAGCCTCTGTCAGCGCCTCTGTAGGCGTGTCAGTCGCTGGCGTTGTCGATTGGGTGGTCTGCTGCCTTCTCTATACCTATATCTACCCCTACCTGCCTCAGTCGGCGTCTCAATCGGCGTCGCAGCCTCTGCCAGCGTCACTGCAGGCGTCTCAGTCGCTGCCGCTGTCGATTGGGGGGTCTGCTGCTTACTCTCTGCCTATATCTACCCCTATCTGCCTCAGTCGACGTCTCAGTCGGAGTCTCAGCCTCTGTCAGCGGCTCTGTAGGCGTTTCAGTCGCTGCCACTGTCGATGGGGGGGGGGGTCTGCTGCCTTCTCTAAGCCAATATCTACCCCTATCTGCATCAGTCGCCGTCGCAGCCTCTTTCAGCGTCACTGCAGGCGTCTCAGTCGCTGCCGCTGTCGATTGGGGGGTCCGCTGCTTTCTCTCTGCCTATATCTACCCCTATCTGCCTCAGTCGGCCTCTCAGTCGGAGTCTGAGCCTCTGTCAGCGGCTCTGTTGGCATCTCCGTCGCTGCCGCTGTCGACTGGGGGGGCTGCTGCCTTCTCTAAGCCAATATCTACCCCTATCTGCCTCAGTGGGCGTCTCAGTCGCCGTCGCAGCCTCTGTCAGCGCCTCTGTAGGCGTCGCAGTCGCTGACGCTGTCGATTGGGGGGTCTGCTACCTTCTCTATGCCCATATCTACAACTATCTGCCTCAGTCGGCGTCGCAGCCTCTGTCAGCTTCTCTGTAGGCGTCTCAGTCGCTGCCGCTGTCGATTGGGGGTTCTGCTGCCTTCTCTAAGCCAATATCTAACAACTTTCTGCCTCAGTAGGCGTCTCAGTCGACGTCGCAGCCTCTGTCAGCGCCTCTTTGGGCGTCGCAGTCGCTGCCGCTGTCGATTGGGTTGTCTGCTACCTTCTCTATTCCTATATCTACCCCTATCAGCCTCAGTCGGCGTCGCAGCCTCTGTCAGCGCCTCTGTAGGCGTCTCAGTCGCTGCCGCTGTCGATTGGGTGGTCTGCCACCTTCTCTATGCCCATATCCAAACCTATCTGCCTCAGTGGGCGTCGAAGCCTCTCTCAGCGTCTCTGTAGACGTCTCAGTCGCTGCCGCTGTCGATTGGGGGGTCTGCTGCCTTCTCTATGCCTATATCTACCCCTATCTGCCTCATTTGGCGTCTCAGTCGGAGTCACAGCCTCTGTCAGCGGCTCTGTAGGCGTCTCAGTCGCTGCCGCTGTCGATTGGGGGGGTCTGCTGCCTTCTCTAAGCCAATATCTACCCCTATCTGCCTCAGTCGGCGTCGCAGCCTCTGTCAGCAGCTCTGTAGGCGTCTCAGTCGCTGCCGCTGTCGATTGGGGGTCTGCTGACTTCTCTATGCCTATATCTACCCCTATCTGCCTCATTTGGCGTCTCAGTCGGAGTCACAGCCTCTGTCAGCGGCTCTGTAGGCGTGTCAGTCGCTGCCGCTGTCGATTGGGGGGTCTGCTGCCTTCTCTAAGCCAATATGTACCCCTATCTGCCTCAGTCGGCGTCTCAGTCGGCGGCGCAGCCTCTTTCAGCGTCTCTGTAGGCGTCTCAGTCTCTGCCGCTGTCGATTGGGGGGACTGCTGCTTTCTCTCTTCCTATATCTACCCCTCTCTGCCTCAGTCGGCCTCTCAGTCGGAGTCTCCGCCTCTGTCAGCGGCTCTGTAGGCGTCAAAGTCGCTGCCGCTGTCGATTGGGGGGTCTGCTGCCTTCTCTAAGCCAATATCTACCCCTATCTGCCTCAGTCGGCATCTCAGTCGGCGTCGCAGGCTCTGTCAGCGCCTCTGTAGGCGTCTCAGTCGTTGCCGCTGTCGATTGAGGGGTCTTCTACCTTCTCTATGCCCATATCTACACCTATCTGCCTCAGTCGGCGTCGCAGCCTGTGTCAGCGTCTCTGTAGGCGTCTTAGTCGCTGCCGCTGCCGATTGGGGGGTCTGCTGCCTACTCTCTGCCTATATCTACCCCTATCGGCCCTATTTGGCGTCTCAGTCGGCGTCGCAGCCTCTGCCAGCGTCACTGCAGGCATCTCAGTCGCTGCTGCTGCCGATTGGGGGGTCTGCTGCTTACTCTCTGCCTATATCT
Source organism: Clusia tigrina (assembly GCA_920105625.2). Taxonomy (NCBI): domain Eukaryota; kingdom Metazoa; phylum Arthropoda; class Insecta; order Diptera; family Clusiidae; genus Clusia; species Clusia tigrina. The sequence goes on along the minus strand of OV050033.1, from coordinate 87,298,698 downwards.
ACCCCTATATGCCTCATTCGGCGTCTCAGTCGGCGTCTCAGTCGGAGTCTCAGCCTCTGTCAGCGGTTCTGTAGGCATCTCAGTCGCTGCCTTCTCTAAGCCAATATGTACCCCTATCTGCCTCAGTCGGCGTCTCAGTCGGCGGCGCAGCCTCTTTCAGCGTCTCTGTAGGCGTCTCAGTCTCTGCCGCTGTCGATTGGGGGGGACTGCTGCTTTCTCTCTTCCTATATCTACCCCTCTCTGCCTCAGTCGGCCTCTCAGTCGGAGTCTCAGCCTCTGTCAGCGGCTCTGTAGGCGTCAAAGTCGCTGCCGCTGTCGATTGGGGGGTCTGCTGCCTTCTCTAAGCCAATATCTACCCCTATCTGCCTCAGTCGGCATCTCAGTCGGCGTCGCAGGCTCTGTCAGCGCCTCTGTAGGCG